>JBAKBP010008233.1:0-92963 GCA_037953745.1 Lithodes maja
CTCCACACTCAACCCTCAATCCTGTGGCAGTCTAACCAACATCATCCACCCTTGATAGACAATCCGCTATCACGTTATCAGAACCGGCAATATGGCGTATGTCCAGATTATACTCCTGAAGCATGAGTGACCACCTGGTCAGCCTCATATTCCGGTTATGAAACTGATTCAAGAATTTCAGAGGGTGATGATCGGTATAAACCACTACGACTGGTCCGAAAGCAGGAACATATACATCGAAGTGCCTGAGCGCCAGCACTATCGCCAGGAGTTCTTTTTCAATTACAGAGTAATTCCTTTGTGCACTATTGAATTTTTTACTGTAAAAGCTCACTGGATGTTCGATACCTTCATCATCTGTCTGTAACAAGACAGCCCCAGCCCCTACGCCACTGGCATCAGTCGCCAGCTGAAAAGGTCTGCTGAAGTCCGGGGCCCTGAGTATGGGATGGGTACATAACAGGTGTTTCACCAAGGAAAACGCCTCTGCACACTCAGGAGACCACCGGAACTTCTTGTCCTTAGATAATAAGTCAGTTAAAGGTGCAAGTACAGTCGAATAGCCTTTGATGAAGCGACGATAATAGCCTATCATACCTAGAAACCGCATGATTTGTTTCTTAGCCGTAGGCTGGGGAAACTGATCGATGGCTTTGATCTCTGTCTGTGGAGGGCACACCTGACCCATCCCCACCTCGAACCCCAGGTACAAAACTGTGGCTTTGACAAAATCGCACTTACCCAGGTTTACCACCAAACCTGCTTCATTCAGTTTATTAAAAAGCTGTCCGATGTGAGCACAGTGACTGTTAAAGTCCTCGTCGTATATTATGACATCATCTAGGTACACTGTACAGTTGGGAATGTCGGCTACAATGTCGTTCATTAATTTCTGAAACGTTGCAGGGGCATTTTTCAGCCCGTATGGCATAACATGGCAACGATATGTGGCACCGTCCACCACAAACCCACACACCTCTCGCGCTCGCTCAGACAAGGGCACTTGCCAATAACCCTTAACAAGGTCTATCTTAGTGAGGAACTTGGCTTTTCCTATCTTATCCACACTGTCGTCCACACGAGGGAGAGGGTAGGCATTTGTGGGGGTTAAACCATTCAACCTGCGGAAATCTATACAAAACCGCACCTTGCCATCTGGTTTGGGCTGCAGTGTGACTGGGGAAGTCCACCTTACTGCACCCTCAGAAATCAGCCCACGTTTCAGCATATAATCCAGCTCTTCCCTAAGTGCTGGTAATTTAATAGGGGCAACACGGTATGGCACTGATTTAAAGGGCGGGTGGTCCCCAACATCGACATTGTGCACCGCTTGAGTAGTTAGGCCAGGATGCTCCGCAAAAACAGCTGGGTTTGAATCAAACAAGTGCTGCACAGCTACACGCTGTTGCTCAGGCAGGTGCAATATCAACTCGTGAGCCACTTGTCTAGAATTCCCCGCCCACTGATCCGCGGAAACATGACAATCCCAATTATCCTCCCCCGCAGATTGACTGTCCTTTCCTCCTACTCCACCACGATCGCTGCAGATCAACACCGGGACAGTGAGAGGCTCGGAGGGGCGCTTCACATACTCTTTCATCAGATTTACATGGCAAAGTTGGTTCTTTTTCTTACGATCAGGAGTAGCTGATCCCCTGACGACCCCACACAATTACCTGGACCTCGGCCTGTTACTCTTTCTATTAATTTCTGCAACATTCGCGGACTTTCCTCTAACTTTCACTCTGTTGAGCACCATCTCTCCTCCTACAAACCTGATCTTCTCTTCCTCACCGAAACTCAGGTGTCTGTAGCAACATCCAGCAACCCCTTCTCTGTATCCTCCTACTTTCTCTATCCTAGTTTCAAAGCCAAAGGCGGATGTTGTGCATATGTGCACAACAAACTCACTTGCTCTCGTGTTCCCGATTTCGACTCCTCTGAATTCTCAACTTTATGGCTCAAACTTTCCTGTCATTCTCTTACTAAATATTTCTGTGCTGTCTATCTTTCCCCTAACTCTACCAACTTTCCCAAATTCTTTGACTATCTAAACTCTACAGTGGAACACATTCTATCCATTTCTCCTTTCTCAGAAATCTCCCTCTTAGGAGATTTCAACGTTCACCACCGCCTTTGGCTCTCCTCTCACACTACTGATCCTCCTGGTGAACAAGCCTACGTCTTTTCTATCCTAAATGACCTAGAGCAGTTAGTTCAGCAACCCACCCGTATCCCGGATCGCATCGGAGATCGGCCCAACATTCTTGACCTGTTTCTAACTTCTAACCCTTCTTCTTATACTGTCGATCTTTTCTCTCCTTTGGGCTCCTCCGACCATAAACTTATCTCTGTCACCTGTCCTATCTCTCCAGTACAGCCACCCGATCCTCCTAGCCGGCGGCGCTTGTGGCACTTTGGCGCTGCCGACTGGGAGGCTCTTCGGCAGTACTTCTTTGATTTCCCATGGAATGATTTCTGCTTCCATGGCCGGGGACCCTCGGAGAGTGCTGAACGCATTACCGAGGTAATCCTATCGGGCATGGAAGCATACATTCCATTCTCTTTCTCTCAGACTAATGCTAAAAAATCTTGGTTTACTCACGCCTGTTCTACTGCTGTCCGCAATAAGGAGGAAGCATTCAAACGGTACCGACGCCTTAAAACTCAAGACTCTCATTCTTCATATGTTTCTGCCCGGAATCAAGCCAAATCTGTTCTTCGACTTGCCAAACACTCTTTCATCAATAATAAATGCACTGAACTATCCAACTCTAGCTCTTCCCAAGCTTTCTGGCATCTAGCCAAAAACCTCTCCAACAATTTCTCTTCCTCGTCTTTCCCTCCCCTTTCCCACTCTGATGGCTCAACCATCACTTCTTCCTCTGACAAAGCTAAACTCTTCGCTCAAACTTTTGCTAGAAACTCCACCTTGGATGATTCCGGTGCTATTCCTCCCTCTCCGCCCTCCTCTCTCTTACTTATGCCTAATATCCTAATCTCTTCTAAAGATGTACTTTTTACCCTCTCTGGGCTTAACACTAATAAGGCGTACGGTCCGGACGGTGTTCCTCCTGTTGTTCTCAAAAACTGTGCTTCCGTGCTGACTCCCTGCCTAGGCAAACTCTTTCGTCTCTGTCTATCCTCTAACGTCTTCCCTTCATGCTGGAAGTTTGCTCACATTCAACCTGTCCCAAAGAAGGGTGACCGCTCTCAACCCTCCAACTATCGTCCAATTGCTCTTATCTCTTGTCTTTCTAAAGTTTTTGAAACTATTCTTGCTTCCAAATTTCTTAAGCATTTCTCTTCTCATAATCTGCTCTCAGATCGCCAGTATGGCTTCCTTAAGGGTCGCTCTACTGGTGATCTTCTTTCATATCTTACTAACTCTTGGTCATCCTCCTTTCGGGACTTCGGTGAGACTTTTTCTATTGCACTAGACATATCGAAAGCCTTCGATAGAGTCTGGCATAAATCTTTAATTTCTAAACTACCCTCCTTCGGTTTCTATCCCTCCATCTGTGCCTTTGTCTCTAATTTCCTTTCCGGCCGTTCCATAGCCGCGGTTGTGGACGGCCATTGTTCACTTCCTCACCCTATAAACTCCGGTGTTCCTCAGGGCTCTGTCCTATCTCCTATTCTCTTTCTAATTTTTATAAATGATCTCCTTAACTGTACCTTAATTCCCATCCATTCATACGCAGACGACTCAACCTTACACTACTCCATTAGTTTTTCAGAACGCCCCAGCCAGCAATCTCTCAACAACAAACGTAATGAAGCCATAGAACTCTTAAATTCTGATCTAAATACAATTTCCAATTGGGGCAGAGAAAACCTTGTTAACTTTAATGCTTCCAAAACCCAATTTCTCCATCTATCTACCCGTCAGGATCTCCCAGCGGACTATCCCTTATTCTTCAACAATACAAAAATCAACCCTTCATCTTCTCTCAATATTCTTGGTGTCTCTTTTTCTTCTGCTCTCATTTGGAAGGACCATATTACCAGTCTTGCTAAGGCAGCCTCCCAGAAGCTGGGTGTGCTCAACCGCCTTAGGGGGTTCTTTTCCCCTGCACAGCTTCTTGCTCTGTACAGGGGCATAGTGCGCCCTTGTATTGAGTATTGTTCACATGTGTGGGGAGGTTCCTCTCACACCGCTCTCCTAGACAAAGTTGAAAGGAAGGGCTTTCGTATCATTAACTCCCGTCCACTCACCAACTCTCTGCAATCTCTCTCTCTCCGCCGCAATGTTGCATCTCTCTCGCTATTCTATCGCTACTATAATAATCAGTGTTCCTCAGAGCTATCCCAGTGCATACCACCTCCTTTACGTAGGGCACGTGGTACCCGTCTTGCAACTCAATCCCACCCCTACTCTGTGCAACTCTCCAACCCAAGAGTGAAACGTTACTCTCAAACTTTCTTCTACTCAACAGCTGAGCTCTGGAACTCTCTCCCAGAATCAGTCTTTCCCTCTTCCTATGACTTAAATTGCTTCAAACTCCGTGTGTCCAGGCATTTTGGCTCGAACGTCCCTTGATTTTGGCCCTGTCACTCTTTCAACTATGGGGGAGGCACTCGCTATAGGCAGTTATGCCTTTTGCCTCCCTCAATCACATAGAAAAAAAAAAAAAAAAAGCTACTAAATAGTCGAGATCAGAAACCTTCCTTACAACCCGATACGGACCAGAATACTTGGCAGACATGGGGTGTCCCACCAGAGGCAGTAGTATCAGTACCTCCTGATCTACTTCAAACTCCCTCAGCTTCACCTTCTGGTCGTATCTGTCCTTCATCTGAGCTTGTGAACTCTTAAGGTTCCGACCTGCTACCTCCAAGCTCTTTAGCATTCTCTCACGGCTTTCAACAACATACTTTAGAAGCGAGCATGGCTTTGTGACTCCCTCCCAGATCTCCTTGACTATATGGAGGGGCCCCCTGACCCTGTGTCCAAAAACCAACTCGTCCGGGCTAAATCCCAAGCTCTCCCCAGGTACTTCTCTCGCAGCAAATAAAACGTATGGGAGACCTAGATCCCAGTCCTTCCCATTGTTCATGCAATAACACTGCAACATACTCTTGAGAGTCAAGTGCCACCTTTCCAAAACTCCCTGACTCTCGGGATGGTAAGCAGATGACACTACAGACACTATCCCATGTTGCTGCATGGTCTGCTTAAACAGAGCAGAAGTAAAATTGGATCCCTGATCAGACTGGATCTCCTGATGGTAGCCATAACGAGAGAAATAGACAAGCAGGTTTTTGACAACAGTCTTAGCCATCCCGTTACGCATGGGGTAAGCATCTGGATACCGTGTTGCTACATCCATTACAGTTAGTAAAAATTTATTGCCGGCACTAGTGGGGGGCAATGGGCCAACCATATCGATAACTACTTTGCTGAAGGGCGGCCCAATGACAGGGATGGATTGTAACGGGGCTCTCGGGATGACCTGATTGGGTTTCCCAACAACTTGACAAGTGTGACACTGTGACACCCATGACACGACACTCGCCTTTAACCCAGGCCGCCAGAAAAGCTTGCTCAGAGCTGCCTCCGTCTTACGTGCCCCCAGGTGCCCTGCCAAAGGCACATCATGAGCTAATCTCAATAAGCTCTCACGGCACACCCTCGGTACTACTAACTGGTCCACTAATCCTGACCCGCCATCCCACTTTTTCTTGGGATCCTGATGTCTCCGATACAAGATCCCCTCGGACAAGAAAAAATAACCAGGCTGTGCATCCCCATCGCTCTCCAGTTCGACAGCACCATTACCACACGCCCTGACTTCAGGATCTTCCAGCTGCAAGGAACATATATCAGCAGGTGCGAGATTATCCAAGTTCATCTTAAATAATTTATTTCCACCTCCGATGTCCCGCTGAGCCATCCTTTCCTCACGCTGCGCATAATGATGCTGTCGCAGAGTCTCTTCCTGTCCTGCACCTGCACCTGCGGTGACAGGCCCCGGGGCCTCTCCAGACTCTAACATAGGTGCCAATAATGAGTCACCAAGAAACGCTGCCGGCTCAAAACTCTCCAATTGTCCAACACTTCTCGTTTTCTTGTGACCTTTCCTCCGCGGTTTGATAGACTGAGGTGGGGGCGGCAAGGCTCCGGATGTCTGAGAACGCGTCACAACACACGCCATAGTTTGTACGCTACACTTCTCAACCCACTCCTGTTCCTCCCTACTAACGTCGGCCGCCTTCTCGGCAACGACCAAGGGTGAAACCTTAGAAGCAGTGTGACGTTAACCACTCCGTTAGAACCGCATGGCTTGTCCTACAGTCACTTGCTAGGATTGCCAGGGCAGTGGATGGGGCTACAGTTTATGTATTAGAGTGTGCTTTATTTCATATGAAAGCTCGTGTCATGGGCAGTCCAGAAAGGCTCTTTGTTTTCACCCATGTCAAGGCTTTATATATTTAATTGTAAAGTATATGTTTTATCATTAACTAGTAATGATGGGATCTGGGAGAGAGAGAGAGAGAGTAGAACAGAGTGAGAGGGAGCGCGCAGTGTTTTTGTCCCGCTCGATGACGTCACGGCTGGCTGCCTCGTGGGGGTTGGTTGAGAGAGGTCCTTACCATGCTGCTAGCTCCCTTGCTAGTGGCTAGAGGACTTGTAACCGCTTTTTCCACGCGCCTCGAGCTAGTGCGAGTATATATACAGTTCCTCGCCACTCTCTCCCTCAGATCTGGTTTCTAGAACGCATTCATCTTTATCCCTTGCTACCTGTCCCCCGCTCCGCACCTGAGAATCTTTTCCTCTGCCTACCTCTCTCTTTTTTAATATCTTTCACCACCCTTTAGTAATATTATACCCCCTCTGGTTAACTCTGCAAAATCAGCTTCATGCTGGCCAGTTGTATTGTGCGTTAAGGTCTGATTATAACCCATGTATGTTAGTTGTTAAGATAAGTTGATCACGAAGCATTGGTTGGCATTCATATTGTTTAGTACTGCTTCCTTTAATTATTAGTGTTCTGCTGGATTAGATAATGCTAGACTAGGAGTCTGATATTATAAGGTATTGTTTCCTATGAGTGCTGGCTTTAGTTAAAAGCTGCACGACATACCTGAGAACAGGAGTTGATTGAGTAAATTCTAGTCTGTGTGCCATTGAGAGTAGAGCATGCACGAATGAGGGCTTTTTGCCTATACTATTCTGCACTGTTCTAAGCTCGTTGTTTGTCTTTGAGGTACGCCAGGAGAACGCTTAATACTTCGGTATTAAGGTTTCTCAAGAGAGCTACCCTTCCCTATAACGTAATATTTGACGCACAGACTTGAGCTTTGCACTAGGCTATGCGGCATGCCGTGCGCACCAGTATCTCGTATCATTGACTCTAGCTAGACTTTATCAGTCACAAGTATAATTATTAACCTAATTACTCTTTTTATGCATACCCATTTATGATTACACAAGCATTTCGCAGCCTAGTTTGATGTATGGAGACACAAACGACTTAGGCTCTTTTTGTTGATAGGAATACTGCATTGTCGTGGCGATTATTATTGTTGTAGCGTTTAGGATATTCTTGGCCCCGACTGCATTATATATTCTGCCTTTTTGTGTGCATATCCTGCACAAGCATTGTTCCGCTGCCTGCCTTTTTGGGTTCCATTTCCGATACGAGCATCTGTATAGCATCTAACATTTAAAGAAGATTCCTTGTTGGTGTTGAAGGACTTTAGTGCACTTTCTTTCATGCAGGAGTGCCTGACATTTATTGATTAAAGTAACGTAAGCTGTAACTTCTCTTACCACCTTACTTTGCATACCATAACCAAGCACCTTCGGTTATAGGTAGTAATAGGCTGTTTTCACATAACATTAAGCCTAGAGTAGACGCACATTTATTGGGAGTTTGATAGCCTATTATTGCATATAGAACTCTGTAGAGTATTTGTGTTCTTTGTTCACTGGGAATATACATCAGAGGTTGGATCTAGCGCTTTCCGTTGTTGTAGCATTTATGCCATTACTAGTCCAATGAATAAGAGCCCTGATATATTTAAACCTCAGTCGTAACAAATGGCGACCTTACCTAGGATTTGGTGAACCTACATTTATTAGCAGGGAACATTTGTTGTTTTGGAGAATATTTTGCGGGGATCAGCAAGAATAATTTTGTTTTGCAACATAGTATAGCCCTTGAGTATTTCCGAGAATTTTTGTGTGTATATTGAGGTATAAGAGTTTGGGGTACTTCTTTTCTGAATATTGAGGTGGGAAATTTTTGTGAGCATCATGTCTTATACCGGATCAGAGGAGAATGGAGACACAGTACGTAATGTCGAAACTGAGGAACAGCAGTATGATGATATGGTTAATCAGGTGAACTGTGAGGAGGATGCTAGGATATTTTTGCAATGGCCTGTTACTGCCGAGCGGTTGGAGGGTATGGATCGGTACGGTCTTCAATGCCTGGCCACAGCTATCGGTCATGCGGTTACTAGCAGCATGACCAAGGATAACTTGATAACGTGTGTACTGGGCAGGGTGACTGGTGAGCGAGATGGATTGAGTGCTCAGAGCCCTTCGGCCATGCTTCCCTTACACTCGACTCCCAGCCATCCCAGTAGTTTGCCGACCCCGGGTACGCTTCCACAGGTGGGTGGTGACTGGCAGGGTGGGTTGCCCCTGGGGGGACCACCGGTAATTTCAAACATTGTAGCACCTTCACCTCCTCAAGGGTTAACTCCAGAATTATTGCTTCAGCTCGAATTAGCTAAGATCGAAGAGAGAAAATGTCAGCTTCAACAGCAACAAAGGGCATGTGAGCTTCAGCAGCAATTAGAATTAGCCAAGATAGAAGAGAGAGCCAAGATAGAAGAGAGAAAAAGTCACCAGCACATAGAGCTAGCAAAAATCCAAGCTGATTTAGAGTCGACTAGGTACTGTGCCGACATGGATGTAGAGAAGTCGCGAGTAGAGGCAACGGGACAGCGACTTGGGGCTGGTAACCGTGTTCATGAGCAGTCTCTCTCGCACTTATTGAAACTGGTTCCGGTGTTTGATGAGAGTGGTGTAACAGAATTTTTCACACGCTTTGAGAAGAAGTGCCAGGAACACCAGTGGCCAGAGAATAAATGGGCAGCACTTGTATCCTCTAGATTAATAGGCAAGGGTCTTAAAGCCTACGATGCGTTACCTTTGGAGATATGTATTGTGTACGAGGATCTCAAGGAGGCTGTCCTGAGGGCTTACGAACTGAAACCAGAAACGTACCGTTTGAAGTTCCGGGGTGTAACTAAGGGAAGAGATAGCACCTTTTTGGAACATGCCCGGGACTTGTCCTATGCTATGGGGAACTGGCTTCGATCTGAGAAGGTCACAACATTTGATGAAATTAAGCAGTTAATGATGTTGGAGCAGTTCTTTAAGAGCACGGGCGGTGATCTAACTTTAAACTTAAAGGAGAAAAACCCAAGAACTCTAGTAGAAGCAGCAGAAATGGCTGATCTACGGCTGTCGTTGATTCGGGGTTGCGGGTCCTCACAGAAGTACGATGTAAGTGCTAGGGACCGTTATTCTCCCCCTCCCCGTAGCAACGACACATTTAAACAAAAGAGCAATGAAACTAAAACTGAATTCAAACCTAACACCACGCCGTATAAGAAAAGTCAGGGGCCTGTTACATCACAGTATAAGCCGAAACCGAAATTTATGTGTTTGAAGTGCCACAAGGAGGGTCATAAAGCAAATGAGTGCCCTAGTCGACCTCCTCCGGCATCCGTGTCTTTTGCTCACGGCATTGGAGTGTTCAAGAGGACATCGGAGTTTGTTAGAGGCAATTCTTCCGAGGTAAATACACTGCCAGTGCAGAAGGATCCGGAAGGCTTATTCCCTGTCCGTGATGCCTTTAGTGACCACAGGGGACTCGGTTGTGTGGAGTGGGGGGGTAGAAGACATGAGGTGAGAATTTTGCGTGACACTGGGGCATCGCAAACATTGTTGAGGAATTTCACTGGTAAACCTGTAAATATGGCGCGGGTGGTTGTGGTTCAGGGAGTTAATGCAACAAGGTCATACCCACTTGTAAGAATGAAGATGGAAGTTGATGGTGTGACTCGTGACCTGGATGTGGGAATTGTGGAGAAGTTACCTGTTGGGGGCGTCGACCTCCTTCTCGGCAACGACTTTGCAGGGTCTACTTCTGAGGCTCCACCCTTGGTCGTTGCCGAGAAGCCGGCCGACGTGAGTAGGGAGGAGCAGGAGTGGGTTGAGAAGTGTCGGGGGCAACCTATGGCGTGTGTTGTCACCCGTTCCCTTGCATCCAGGGAGTCACATTCTGGTCAACAGTCTTTAGATCAGCGGAGGAAGGGTACCGAGAAGGGGTTGAAAGTTGATGCGGTTGAGAGTTCAGTATCAACGGACATTCTCGGGGACTCATTATTAGGACCAATTTTAGAGTCTAGAGAAGACCCATTAACTGATCCTGAGAAGGCAGTGGATGGGCTTAAAAAGACGATGAGACAGCAACGGTACGCAGAGAGAGAGCAACGGGAGGCCAAATTTAATGTAGGAGGGGGGCATGAGTTGTTTTGCAAACACTTGGATAGGCTTGCTCCTTCGGACATTCATAAGTTGCAATTGGAAGACCCGGAGGTTCTTGAATGTGGTACCGGTGCTGTCGAGTTGGAGGAGGACAGTGATGCACAGTCGGGAGATTTTTTTTTCATAGATGGCATATTATACCGGCGATTCCAAGATCCGCAGAGGAATTAGGAGGGGGGGTCAGGAGAGGTAGACCAGCTGGTCGTGCCGAGGGTTTGCAGGGAAAGCCTACTTAGGTTGGACCATGATGTACCACTGGCGGGACATCTGGGTGTCCGTAAGACGGTTGCAGCCTTGGGGAAATTATTTTGGTGGCCTGGTCTGAGAGCACAAGTTGTGTCATGGGTGGCAATGTGTGATGTGTGTCAGAAGGTTGGCAAACCGAATCAGAGCATTCCTAAGGCGCCGTTACACCCCATTCCTGTCAGTGGGCCTCCCTTTAGTAAGGTTATAGTGGATATGGTTGGCCCCCTTCCCCCTACAAGTGCCGGAAACAAGTTTCTCCTGACCATCATGGATGTAGCAACAAGGTACCCTGACGCTTACCCTATGAGAAATGGGTCAGCGAAGACGGTGGTCCGAAACTTGCTAGTGTATTTTTCCCGGTATGGTTACCCGCAGGAGATTCAGTCAGACCAAGGATCCAACTTCACTTTTAACCTCTTTGTTCAAACTATGCAGCAGCATGGGATTGTTACGGTTGTGTCATCTGCGTATCATCCGGAGAGCCAGGGTGTGTTAGAGGGATGGCACTCAACCTTAAAATCTATGCTTCGTTGCTATTGCTTTGAGAATGGGAAAGATTGGGATCTTGGCCTGCCATATGTTTTGTTTGCTGCACGGGAGGTACCTGGGGAAAGTTTGGGATTCAGCCCTAATGAGCTCGTCTTTGGACACTGTGTCAGAGGGCCTCTCCATATGGTTAAAGAAATATGGGAGGGTGCAGAAAAACCTTGTTCTATGCTCAAGTATGTCCTCGACAGTCGGGAACGGATGTTGCGCAGTCTGGAGTTGGCTGGCCGTAATTTGACTAGCTCTCAGGCCCTCATGAAGGACAGGTACGACCTCAAGGTTAAACTCAGGGAGTTTCACGTGGGACAGGAGGTGTTGATTCTACTGCCCCTTGTAGGTCACCCCTTATCCGCGAAGTACACTGGTCCTTATAGGGTGGTTGAGAAGCTATCGGACCTGGATTACTTGGTAGCCACTCCAGACAGACGTAAGCGCAATCAGTTATGTCACGTTAATCTTATAAAGGAGTATGTGAGGCACCCCCCTGAGCCTCTCACTGTGCCTGTGATGACGTTTAGCAGTCAAGGTGGAGAAGGAGAACGGGACAGTCAAGCTCAGGTGGAGGATAACTGGGATCATCATGTCTCTGCGAACCAGTGGGCGGGGAACACGAACCATGCGGCTCAGGAAGCGTTGCAACACTTACCTGAGCATCAGCGGGTGGCTGTGGAGCGCCTGTTCGGTTCATACCTCTCTGTTTCCGCGGAGCACCCAGGCCTCACTACCCTAGAGGTGCACGACGTGGATGTAGAGACCACCCCCCTTTCAAGTCACTTCCCTATAGGGTGCCCCCTATTAAACTGCCGGCCCTGCGGGCGGAGTTGGAGTATATGTTAACAAGGGGGCTGATTGAGAAGGGGATGGTGAAGTGGACATCTCCCGTCACGCTGCAACCAAAACCGGATGGTAAGGTGAGATTCTGTGTAGACTACAGACGGTTAAACGGTTTGACGCCCACCAACCCATACCCTCTTCCTCGGGTCGACGACTGTGTGGACAAGATAGGCAATGCAAAGTACCTAACCAAGGTGGACTTGGTTAAGGGATACTGGCAGGTGCCCTTGTCCGAACGAGCGAAAGAGGTATGTGGTTTTGTGGTGGATGGTGCTACCTACCGCTGTAACGTTATGCCTTATGGTCTAAAGAACGCACCCGCTACCTTTCAGAGTTTGATGAATGATATAACGGCAGACATTCCTAATTGCACAGTATACCTCGACGATATTATTATCTA
Organism: Lithodes maja; assembly: GCA_037953745.1. NCBI lineage: Eukaryota > Metazoa > Arthropoda > Malacostraca > Decapoda > Lithodidae > Lithodes > Lithodes maja. Next base: position 12,600 of record JBAKBP010008233.1, read on the forward strand.
TGACAACAGCTTTACGAGTCATTGTGAGCACGTAGAACTCCTGTTCAAGAGGCTTAGTGAGGCTGGCTTGGTGGTCAACCTGGCAAAGTGTGATTTCGTGCGGGCGTCCGTGCAGTATCTTGGGTTCATGGTGGGGTTGGGACAGGTGTGCCCCCCACAGAACAAGATAGCTGCGATTGATCACTTTCCCCGGCCGGCCACCAAGAAGCAGATCATGAGGTTCTTAGGTAGGTATGATCGGATACTACAGACGCTTCATTAAGGGGTACTCTACCGTGCTAGCACCTCTGACAGATCTTTTAGCGAAGGATAAGAAATTCAAATGGGCGCCTGAGTGTGAGAAGGCGTTTAGCGTAGTAAAACACCTGTTGTGCACTCACCCGATCCTCAGGGCCCCTGACTTTAGCCTACCTTTCCAACTAGCAACGGATGCTAGTGGTGTGGGAGCTGGTGCCGTCCTTATGCAAAAGGACGATGATGGGCTGGAACATCCTGTTAGTTTCTACTCAAAGAAGTTGAATTCAGCCCAAATGAACTACTCTGTTGTCGAGAAAGAGCTGCTGGCAATTGTACTTGCACTGAGGCATTTCGAGGTTTATGTTCCAGCCTATGGTCCAGTCGTTGTAATTTACACAGATCATCACCCTCTCAAGTTTTTGAACCAGTTTCACAATCGGAATATGAGGCTGACCAGGTGGTCGCTAATATTACAGGAATATAACCTGGACATACGCCATATTGCCGGTTGTGACAACGTGATTGCAGATTGTCTTTCGAGGGTAGATGATCCTGGGTAGATTGACACACGGGTAGCCTCCTGCTTTAGTTTGAATGGTATTTTGCGCTTGGTGCTTGTTGGCTCGCGTTTGTAGCCCAGCGTATTGGGTCGTAAAGCAGGAGTTGAGCGTTTGGTATAGAAGAAAAAACTAGGCTTGCCCCTATAGTGCAGCCGAAATAAACAAATTATAAACATAAAAATCAAATAAAAACCCTTTCTTTGACAGTTAATTTTGTTTAGTATGTTATAGCAGTAATTCTGAGTTGCACTCCTCTCAGAATGCTGGGCTAGAGAAGCTCGCTCTTGAGGAGCATAACTACATATAATTTAACCTATGGTGTTGGGGAGGGTTATAATTTTGAAAAATGTTTTGTTGAAGAACTGTGCCAGATATTTTACTGCCGCTGGGTGATGGGAAGTGGAGATATAGCATGGGTTCTAACCATCAGATTTTTGTGAGCCTTGGGGCCTCTGAGAAAAATCTTGGGGGGGGGGGGGGGGGGGGTGTGACGTTAACCACTCCGTCAGAACCACATGGCTTGTCCTACAGTGACTCGCTAGGATTGCCAGGGCAGTGGATGGGGCTACAGTTTATGTATTAGAGTGTGCTTTATTTCATATGAAAGCTCGTGTCATGGGCAGTCCAGAAAGGCTCTTTGGTTTCACCCATGTCAAGGCTTTATATATTTAATTGTAAAGTATATGTTTTATCATTAACTAGTAATGATGGGATCTGGGAGAGAGAGAGAGAGTAGAACAGAGTGAGAGGGAGCGCGCAGTGTTTTTGTTCCGCTCGATGACGTCACGGCTGGCTGCCTCGTGGGGGTTGGTTGAGAGAGGTCCTTACCATGCTGCTAGCTCCCTTGCTAGTGGCTAGAGAACTTGTAACCGCTTTTTTCCCACGCGCCTCGAGCTAGTGCGAGTATATATACAGTTCCTCGCCACTCTCTCCCTCAGATCTGGTTTCTAGAATGCATTCATCTTTATCCCTTGCTACCTGTCCCCCGCTCCGCACCTGAGAATCTTTTCCTCTGCCTACCTCTCTCTTTTTTCATATCTTTCACCACCCTTTAGTAATATTATACCCCCTCTGGTAAACTCTGCAAAATCAGCTTCATGCTGGCCAGTTGTATTGTGCGTTAAGGTCTGATATAACCCATGTATGTTAGTTGTTAAGATAAGTTGATCACGAATCATTGGTTGTGTGACGCATGTCGAGTATGAGCATGCTGTACAGAACGCCCAGTCAGGCCCCACTCTCGCTAGGATCGTCAGGGCAGGAACTTTGGCTGTAGTCTGTGTAGAGTTTCCTAACTTAGTTTATGTGAGCCGTTGTACTATAAGTATTATAAATATGTATTTTGTTTTCATCTGAGTCAACGAGTTCTATTTTATATCATTAGTTATAAGTATTGTGTGTGGGACTTATATGTAATGATGAGAGGAGAGAGAGAGAGATATTACGTAACGGGGACCAGTGAGTGCGCCACGCGGGCAGATAGGCCTAACTCCCTCCTCCCTCCTCCCTTCCTCCCTTTCAGCGCGTGGGAAGTTCTTTGTCGATCCCAGATTGAGAGAGAATATGACGTCACGATTGCTAGTGGGCGGTCCTTAGTAGTTGGCGTTATGCTCACTAAAGGGCCGAGTATAAAAAGGGAGGTCCCGCCGCATTTTCCTCAGAACTCATCAGGCAAAGCGACCTCTCATATCCCTTGCAACTATCCATATTCTTCCGACTGATGTGAACTTTCTCTACTCTCTGAACAGCCTATCTTCTTCTCTTCTCGTCCCTGTTTAACCTCCATGACCCCTTTGGTGCAGATTTAGTCAGCCAAAGTATTATCGCTTGAGTTCTCACGAGATAAGTGCCTGTTAGATAGCCTATTTTTGGAAGGGTTAACTAGAATAGGATTGATTGATGTTTGTTGCACTCGTATATGCATTTCCCTGTGTGCGATTATTCATGTTCCTGTTTTCTGCTGGTTTAGGCAATGCTAGACTGGGATAGGGTTTCTGAGTTGTGATTTCCTATGAGTACTAGGTTGCGGTTGAACCAGTACAATTGCAACGGAGACGTGGAACGCCTAGGTGGTCTTTCTGACTGTGTACCGTGGGAGTTTAGCACTGTGTTGCGAGTGAGGGCTTTTGCCTGTGCCACCCAACACTGTGCTATCTCATTTGCTTGACTTTGAGAGGATCGCCAGGAGAGAACCAGATACTAGTGATCTGGATCTCTCAAGAGAGCATCCCGTCAATTACCGTAATTTGGCCGCACAGTCTTAAGGACCTCGCTAGGCTACGAGCCGCTTGCTCAGCCATTGTCTCTTAACCTTAGATATCCCAGCTAGACTTTGCTCGACCAGCAGATACAGCATAGTATTGAAGCTTCTCCTTATGTATATTATTGTTTAAGCACTATTGATTTCATGTGTGGCACGCTTAGCTACTTCAGAGATTAGTGGCCCACGAGCACAATCTTAGTAGGCTATTGCCAGTGCATTGTCGGAGTACTTCTTCTTAATGTTTGCCATATCCTATTGCTTATTCTTATAATTCTTCTTATGTCAATTTAAAGCCTTTAATTACCAGTGAGTTATTCATTAAATTGCTGTTCAAAATCCGATACTTACTTCTTATGAGTATTCGAGAAGCATCTAACTTATCAGAAGATTCCTTGCTTGATGCTCGAGGACTATTGTTTAACGTAACGTAATAGTGCCGATCCGAAGTAGAGGGTGGAGGACTTCTTAAGTTCTTAGTTCAAGGGTGGATTACTTCGGCTTCGGCCAACACTATTCTTTAGTGTTGTAGTACTTTCTTCTTTGTTTGATTGTTGACCAGACTAGATAACTCCCGTCTTGCTATTAGTCTGTTGTGTGAAACGCTAGTACCGAGTTCTTGTATACCCCGTTATAGCAGATAGAACTCTGGAGGGTAGTGGCGTTTTTTGTTCGGCTGGCAGTACTCTGGGGTTGGGATCGTGTGTTTCCGTTGTGGCAGCGAGCCATACTCGAGTCCTGTGTAAGAGCCCTAGTGTACCCGAGTGCCCGGTCGTAACAAATGGCGACCTTGCTTAGGATTTTGTGAACAGTATAATTTTTTGCAGAGTTGTACAACATTTGTTTGTTCGTACTTTAGCGTACATATTGAAGAATATTTTTTTTTGTAAGGCAATTAGGAGAGCATTTAAGAGACTCCAGTTAATTTAGTAATTAGTGCTTGCATAAGGGAGTTTAACACTTTTGTCTCGAGAATTTTTTTGGTGAACTTCAGTATGTCGGGCCCTAGTACTGACGAGGAGCGAGAGATGCTAAGTGAGGAGGTGCCGTTAGTAACTAGTGAGGAGGATGCTAGACTTTTTGTGAGTAAGCGGTACCACGTGACGGAGGAGAGGCTGACTGGGGTGAATGTTTATGGCTTGCACCTGATAGCCAAGGTTTTGGGTCTATCCAATGTAGGAGGGATGTCCAAGGGGGAGCTGATTTCCTGGGTGTTGCGTGGGCGACATGGGGTTTCGGAGGAGAGGGCGTTTGGGGGGGTTCCTCCCCAGATCCCCTCTCACTCGACTCCCACAGTGCCGTCCACTCAGTTGCCGGAGGTTAGCACTCTCCCACAGAGGGATGAGCATTGGAAGATTGGAGTGCCCTCGGGCGGTGCGTATGGTGGTTCCCCAGTTCTTGCCCCCCCTCCTTCAGTAGTGGCAGCTCCCTCTTCCGGCCTGTCTCCTGAGATGATATTTAAACTCGAGCTTGCTAAGATGGAGAATGAGGCTAGGAAGCAGGAGTTGGAGAATGAGGCTAGGAAGCAGGAGATGGAGAATGAGTCTAGGAGGCATGAGAAGGAGATTGAGGCTGAGTCTAGGAAGCAGGAGAAGGAGATTGAGGCTGAGACTAGGAGGCATGAGGCTGAGCTTAGATACGACTCCGAGAAATATTGTGCTCAGATAGACTTAGATAAGACTCGTGCAGAGTCGACAGGGATTCGGATGGGCCGGGAGGGCCAAGTAAGAGAACAGTCCTTGTCTCACTTAGTCAAATTGGTGCCGGCATTTAGTGAAACTGAAGTCACAGAATTTTTTAATCGTTTTGAGAAGAAGTGTAGGGAGCATAATTGGCCTGAAGAGAAGTGGGCAGCTCTAGTCTCCTCCAGACTTACGGGTAAGGGTCTGAAGGCTTATGATGCACTGCCTTTAGAGTCTTGCATTGACTACCCAGAATTGAAGAGAGCTGTCCTACGGGCATACGAGTTGCAACCAGAAACATATCGATTGAAGTTTCGGGGTGTTACAAAGACTAGGGAGGCGACCTTTCTTGAACATGCCCGGGACTTAAAAGATGCACTTACAAACTGGACACGTTCTGAGAAAGCTGAGACGGCCGAACAGTTGACTGAGCTGTTTCTGCTCGAGCAGTTTTATAAGTGTACAGGTGCAGAAATGACTTTAACTATTAAAGAAAAGAATCCAAAAACTCTACAGGAGGCAGCTGAGATGGCTGACCTCCGGCTATCATTAATTCGTGGGTGCGGGTCTGCCCAGCGTAGTGAGGCAGGTAACAAGGGGCGTGACGCCCCACCCCCCCGAGTTAGTAATATATCTTATGCAAACAAGTACAAGAGTTATGATACCAAGACTGACCACAAGACTAGCACCGTCCCATTTAAGAAGGGGCCGGGCCCTTCCCAGTACCAAGGGAAGCCCAAAGGGGAGTTAGAGTGTTATCAATGTCATAAAAAGGGGCACTTTGCAAGAGTCTGTCCTAGCAAACCACCTACAGCAGCTGTGTCTTTGGCCTGCAACATTGGTGTGTCTCTGAAGCCTTCTGAGTTTGCCCGGGGCAGTTCGTCAGAGGCTGAGGCACAGCCAATGCAGAAGCACCTGGGAGGCTCGAACCCTGCTCAGGATGTTTTTTGCGACCATAGAGGACGGGGTTGCGTGATGTGGGCGGGGCGCAAGCATGGAGTAGAGGTCTTGCGTGATACAGGTGCTTCCCAGACTTTGATGAAAAACTTGACTGGCTACCCTATAAATGCGGCTCGGGTGGTGGTGGTGCAGGGTATTAATGCAACTCGGTCATACCCGCTGGTGCGGTTGGAGTTGGAGGTGGATGGTGTGGCACGTGAATTGGATGTTGGGATTGTGGAGAAACTGCCAGTGGAGGGCGTCGACCTTCTTCTCGGCAACGACTTTGCAATGCCCGCTTCTGAGGTTCTACCCTTAGTCGTTGCCGAGAGGCCGGCCGACGTGAGTAGGGAAGAGCGAGAGTGGGTCGAGCGGTGCCAGGCACAACCCATGGCGTGTGCTGTCACCCGAGCTCGGGCAGCTAAAGTGTCACAGCCTAGTCCTCCGTCTTCAGACCAGCAGAGGAACGATCAACAGGAGGAGGCTAAAGCTGGAGTTGGTTTTAAGAGTTTTGACTCGGCGGCTCTCCTGGGTGATTCAGTATTAGCACCATTACTTAGTTCTGGAGTAGCCCCTGGGCCTGTCATCGAGAGTGACGAGGCTGGGCATGACGAGTCTCCACGACAGCAACGTTATGAACATCGAGAGAGACAGAGGGAGCAGCTCAGTATCGGGGAGGGTCATGCATTGCTCCGGGAGCAGTTAGATCGCTTGGCACCCTCAGATATACGTCGGTTGCAGCTGGAGGACCCTGAGCTCCAAACGTGTGCTAATGGAGCTGTGGAGCTCGACGAGGACGGTGATGCACAGCCGGGAGATTTTTTTTATTTAGATGGCATCCTGTATCGGCGTTTTCAAGACCCTAACCGTAGCTGGAAGATGGGGTCCGGGGTAGTGGACCAGTTGATGGTGCCGCGGGAGTGCAGGGATAGCCTACTGAGTTTGGCGCATGACACACCGCTGGCAGGACATTTGGGGGTAAGAAAAACGGTGGCGGCTTTGGGGAAGTTGTTTTGGTGGCCGGGGATGAAGTCTCATGTGCAGTCCTGGATAAACTCATGTGATATTTGTCAACGGGTCGGGAAACCAAACCAAGTTATTCCTAAAGCTCCGTTGCACCCTATTCCTGTAATTGGGCCACCTTTTAGTAAGATTGTTGTTGACATGGTTGGTCCCCTCCCTCCCACAAAGGCTGGTAATAAATTTTTGTTAACCATCATGGATGTTGCCACTAGATACCCCGATGCATACCCCATGAAAAACGGCATGGCTAAGACGGTAGTCAGTAACTTGTTGTGGTACTTTTCAAGGTACGGGTACCCGGAGGAGATTCAGTCTGATCAGGGGTCCAATTTCACCTCCAATCTCTTTAAGCAAACAATGCAACAGCATGGAATACGGGCGGTGGTATCGTCAGCGTATCACCCTGAGAGCCAAGGGGTGCTTGAGCGGTGGCATGCCACCCTTAAAAGCATGCTCAGGTGTTATTGTGCTGATAACGGAAGAGATTGGGATCTTGGATTGCCGTATGTACTGTTTGCTGCTCGGGAAGTGCCTGGTGAGAGCCTGGGATTTAGTCCAAACGAGCTGATTTTTGGACACCGAGTCAGGGGCCCCCTTAATATGCTGCGGGAAATTTGGGAAGGAACTGTGCCGCCTTGTTCCTTGTTGAAGTATGTGTTTGAAAGCCGTGAGCGCATGCTTAAGAGTCTGGAGATGGCAGGTCGGAATTTAACAGGGTCACAAGCTTTAATGAAGGACAGGTATGATCGCAAAGTGAAGCTCCGGGAGTTCATTGTGGGACAGGAGGTGTTGATTTTGTTGCCTTTGGTGGGTAACCCCTTGTCGGCGAAGTATACTGGACCCTATAAAATTGTGGAGAAAATTTCGGACCTAGATTACCTTGTTGCCACTCCAGACAGGAGGAAGAAAAATCAGTTATGTCACGTGAACCTGATAAAAGAGTATGTGAGGCGCCCCTCTGAGCCTCTCACTGTCCCTGTGTTGGCTTGTTGCGGCCGTGGTGGAGAAGGAGAGGGGGACAGTCAAGCTTCAGAGGAGGATAGCTGGGATCACCATGTTTCAGCGGATCAGTGGGCGGGGAACTCGAGCCTAAGGGCTGACGAGGCTATAGCCCATTTGCCTGAGCCGCAATTTGAAGCTATCCGTCAGTTGCTCGGTTTATACCCCACTGTATTCGCTGAACATCCAGGCCTCACTACTCAGGCTATGCATGATGTTGACGTGGGGCACCATCTACCCTTTAAGTCAATCCCATACCGTGTGCCCCCCATAAAACTACCCGCTCTGAGGGATGAGTTGGAGTATATGCTCGGTAGAGGGTTGATAGAGAAAGGTACCGTTAAATGGACTTCCCCCGTAACACTGCAGCCTAAACCAGATGGCAAGGTACGCTTCTGTATTGATTTCCGTAGGCTAAACGGTTTGACTCCAACTAACCCATATCCTCTTCCTCGGGTTGATGATAGTGTTGATAAAATTGGTAATGCTCGGTTTTTGTCTAAAGTTGATTTAGTAAAAGGTTACTGGCAAGTACCTTTGTCCGAGCGCGCTAAAGAGGTATGTGGTTTTGTGGTGGACGGGAGTACTTACCGGTGTAATGTTATGCCCTACGGACTTAAGAATGCACCAGCAACGTTTCAGAACCTGATGAATGAAATTGTCAAGGACATTCCAAATTGCACCGTATACTTGGACGATGTAATCATTTATGATGACGACTTTGAGAGCCATTGTGAGCACCTGGAGACCTTGTTCCGGAAACTTAGTGAAGCAAGTCTGGTAGTAAATTTGGCAAAGTGTGACTTCGTAAAAGCCACTGTGCAGTACCTTGGGTTTGTAGTGGGAAGGGGACAGGTGTGCCCTCCTCAGAACAAGGTACAGGCTATCAATAAATTTCCGCACCCAACCACCAAGAAGCAGATCATGAGATTCTTGGGTATGATAGGCTACTACAGACGCTTTATAAAAGGTTACTCTACGGTGTTGGCACCTCTCACAGATTTGTTATCTAAAGACAAAAAGTTTTTGTGGGTGCCTGAGTGTGAAAAGGCTTTTAATTTAGTGAAGCATTTGCTGTGTACTCACCCGATACTCAGGGCCCCAGACTTTAACAGGCCTTTTCAGCTGGCAACAGATGCTAGTGGTGTAGGGGCTGGTGCCGTCTTGCTACAGACAGACAATGAAGGTGTGGAACACCCAGTAAGTTTCTTTTCTAAGAAGTTCAATGCTGCACAAAAGAACTATTCTACAATAGAAAAGGAATTACTGGCGATTGTGCTGTCACTCAGGCACTTCGAGGTGTATGTTCCAGCCTATGGCCCAGTCGTGGTTATCTACACTGATCATCACCCTTTGAGATTCCTAAATCAATTTCACAATCGCAATATGAGACTGACCCGGTGGTCATTGATGTTGCAGGAGTATAACCTGGACATCCGGCATATTGCGGGATGTGACAATGTGATTGCGGATTGTTTATCGAGGGTAGATGATCAGTCGTAGGCTATCACAGGTGTATGATCCCGAAGAGATTGACACACGGGTAGCCTCCTGCTTTGGTTTGAGTAGTATTTTGCGCTTGGTGCTTGTTGGCTCGCGGTTGTAGCCCAGCGTATTGGGTCGTAAAGCAGGATTGTTGAGCGTTTGGTATAGAAGAAAATAGGCTGCCCTTATAGTGCAGCCGGAAAAAAACATATTAAAATATAAAAATCATATAAAAACTCTTTCTTTTTGATATAGATAATTGTATAAGTTTGTCATAGCCTATAGTGTTTGAGTAGTCCACGAACTATCAAACGGCTGAGCTGCTGTAAGCTCGCTCTGGGAGCATGATATTATGTCTTTTACTATTGTTGGGAGGAGTTATGAAATGTGAATTTTTTTTTTATAAGATGTGTTTTAGTGATAAACTCAGCGTTGTTTTAGTGCCATGCGGTCGCTGGGTGTGAGGGGTTTGATGGGGTTCTGTATATCAGATTTTAGCTCAGTTTAGCTCAGGGTTGAGCAAGTAAAATCTTGGGGGAGGTGTGACGCATGTCGAGTATGAGCATGCTGTACAGAACGCCCAGTCAGGCCCCACCCTCGCTAGGATCGTCAGGGCAGGAACTTTGGCTGTAGTCTGTGTAGAGTTTCCTAACTCAGTTTATGTGAACCGTTGTACTATAAGTATTATCATTATGTATTTTGTTTTCTTCTAAGTCAACGAGTTCTATTTTATATCATTAGATATAAGTATTGTGTGTGGGACTTATATGTAATGATGAGAGGAGAGAGAGAGAGATATTACGTAACGGGGATCAGTGAGTGCGCCACGCGGGCCGGTAGGCCTAATTCCCTCCTCCCTTCCTCCCTTTCAGCGCGTGGGAAGTTCTTTGTCGATCCCAGATTGAGAGAGAATATGACGTCATGATTGCCAGTGGGCGGTCCTTAAGTAGTTTGCGATATGCCGCTAGAGGGCCGAGTATAAAAAGGAGAGGTCCTCGCCACAATTCTTCAGAACTCATCAGGCAAAGCGACTTCTCATATCCCTTGCAACTATCCATATTCTTCCGACTGATGTGAACTTTCTCTACTCTCTGAACAGCCTATCTTCTTCCCTTCTCGTCCCTGTTTAACCTCCATGACCCCTTTGGTGCAGATTTAGTCAGCCAAAGTATTATCGCTTGAGTTCTCACGAGATAAGTGCCTGTTAGATAGCCTATTTTTGGAAGGGTTAACTAGAATAGGATTGATTGATGTTTGTTGCACTCGTATATGCATTTCCCTGTGTGCGATTATTCATGTTCCTGTTTTCTGCTGGTTTAGGCAATGCTAGACTGGGATAGGGTTTCTGAGTTGTGATTTCCTATGAGTACTAGGTTGCGGTTGAACCAGTACAATTGCAACGGAGACGTGGAACGCCTAGGTGGTCTTTCTGACTGTGTACCGTGGGAGTTTAGCACTGTGTTGCGAGTGAGGGCTTTTGCCTGTGCCACCCAACACTGTGCTATCTCATTTGCTTGACTTTGAGAGGATCGCCAGGAGAGAACCAGATACTAGTGATCTGGATCTCTCAAGAGAGCATCCCGTCAATTACCGTAATTTGGCCGCACAGTCTTAAGGACCTCGCTAGGCTACGAGCCGCTTGCTCAGCCATTGTCTCTTAACCTTAGATATCCCAGCTAGACTTTGCTCGACCAGCAGATACAGTATAGTATTGAAGCTTCTCCTTATGTATATTATTGTTTAAGCACTATTGATTTCATGTGTGGCACGCTTAGCTACTTCAGAGATTAGTGGCCCACGAGCACAATCTTAGTAGGCTATTGCCAGTGCATTGTCGGAGTACTTCTTCTTAATGTTTGCCATATCCTATTGCTTATTCTTATAATTCTTCTTATGTCAATTTAAAGCCTTTAATTACCAGTGAGTTATTCATTAAATTGCTGTTCAAAATCCGATACTTACTTCTTATGAGTATTCGAGAAGCATCTAACTTATCAGAAGATTCCTTGCTTGATGCTCGAGGACTATTGTTTAACGTAACGTAATAGTGCCGATCCGAAGTAGAGGGTGGAGGACTTCTTAAGTTCTTAGTTCAAGGGTGGATTACTTCGGCTTCGGCCAACACTATTCTTTAGTGTTGTAGTACTTTCTTCTTTGTTTGATTGTTGACCAGACTAGATAACTCCCGTCTGGCTATTAGTCTGTTGTGTGAAACGCTAGTACCGAGTTCTTGTATACCCCGTTATAGCAGATAGAACTCTGGAGGGTAGTGGCGTTTTTTGTTCGGCTGGCAGTACTCTGGGGTTGGGATCGTGTGTTTCCGTTGTGGCAGCGAGCCATACTCGAGTCCTGTGTAAGAGCCCTAGTGTACCCGAGTGCCCGGTCGTAACAGACGATAGTTACTGGGTAGGGATTTGCTGCCTTTTTTGAATATCGGTGTTACGTTGGCTATCTTCCACTGATCAGGCATAGTTCCAGACTGCAAGGATTTATTGAATAGTAATGTCAGTGGTTTGGAGAGCTCATCCTTAGCTTCCTTTAGAACTCTAGGCGAGATTGTATCAGGTCCAGGCGTTTTATTTACCTTGAGTTTAGCTAAACAATTCAATACTTCTCTCTCTGTAACGGTGATATTGCTTAGAACATCTGAATTATCAATCTGAATCGGCGATGGTGTAGGGATATCACTGAGGTCTTCTGTTGTAAAAACTGATGCAAAGAAGGTATTGAGGGCATTACTCATTTGTACTTCGTCTTTGGTGTATTCTCCATTTTCATCGACTAACAATGACAAGATGATAGGAAAGGAAATACTGTATCCTAGCAAGGGCACTCTTATTTTACTATATTTGACTAACTTTCCTCTGTTTCTAACCCTGAGCTAGTGCCGGTACAAAGGCCATTCCGTGAATATATCGCAGGCTCACGTGAAGCGAAAGGAACTAGCAGCAGCAGCAGCAGAGAGAGAGAGAGAGAGAGAGAGAGAGGTTGATCAAATACACTGTCTGTCTATATATGAAGAAAGATAGTAAAGTAAGGGGCTACAAGAGAGATAAGGGTTGACAGTTAAACGGAGTGGTGGACTAACAAAAATGAGAGTGAGGGAGACAGAATGAAGAGGAGGGGGAAAAATAGAGGTGAAAAGAAGGGGGGGGGGGGTAGCTGAAGTGATAGAGAGAAAGAGAGAGAGATCATATTTTAGAGAAAGGGAAACTGGTAAAAAGAAACCGAGTTAAGGAAAATAGGAAATTGAGATTAAATAAAAGGGAGGGAATTATTATTATTATTATTATTATTATTATTATTATTATATGAGATGCCGAAGTCTCCAACCAGGGTGCAGAAACACCAGCAAGATGAATCCACACAAAACACCCGGAGGCACTGGAGAGAGACTACGGCTTAGGAAAAAAACAAACATATACTGTATATATACTGTATATATACATATATTAAACACCGATAACATATTATGCAGTGGAGGATATCAAGTATAAATATAATACAATAAAATAGAATAAAATAAAATAGAATAAAATAAGTTTAAAAATTACACTTAATGCTGCAAAAAAGCATTAACTCTGGACTTAAATATGGAGATATGAGCTGAATTGACTAGCTCATTTGGCAACTTATTCCACAAGTCAACCATGGCCGGCACAAAACACCGTGAACAATGTGTAGTAGAAAAATGAATACGGCTCATGGCAAGATCATTAAGATTGCTTGTGAATCTAGTTGCACGAGCCCGGACATAAGGCCCAAGCAGAACCCCATGTAAGGGATGCTGAGGGTTGTTAAAAACTTTAAATAAAAGATTAAGGGCACCAACTTTACGTCGATGACACGGATCAAGAGACAAATGAGGTAGAATAAAACTGATAGAATTTAGTGACCTGTCAAGCAACTTGAGATGGCAGTCAGCTGCTGACAACCAGACAGGTGAGCAGTACTCGAATTGTGGCAAAATAAAAGCATAAAAAGACTTGATAACTGTGGCATCACAAGCAAATGTTTTATAAACCTTGCGAAGCAGACCAATATTTTGGGAAATGGAAGAGGAGATAGAACGAATATGCTTTTCAAAAGTAAGTTTGGGATCCAGAGTAACTCCTAACAAACGCTGAGTATCCACATTCTCAATTTGCTCGCCAGAAACTTGTAGATAAGGATGGGGAGGATCCAAGGTACGAGATCTGCTGATGATAATGGAGTGTGTTTTACTAGAATTAAGCTTCATACCCCAAAGTTCACACCATGATGTAATTTTGGCTAAATTCCTACTCAGAGCAGTAGCAATTACGTGTCAATCTATTGGTGATGGAATTGACGCATATATAGTTGTATCATCGGCATAGGAGATTAGTTTATTTTCAAGCTCGGAACACAAGTCAGCAGTAAAAATAATAAAAAGCAAAGGCCCAAGGACACTGACTTGTGGAACACCAGGAACAGAAGGGGAATGACACCCATCAATGACCACAGACTGAGATCTTTTCATCAAAAAGTCTTCAAAGATCCTTATAAAATTGCCACAAATACCGATGAGCTGTAACTTCTACAGAAGTGCTTTATGGTTGACTAAGTCAAAAGCAGAACTAAAGTCAATAGCCACGACACGAGACTCGTGTCCCTGGTCCAATGACGATTGCAAGTCATGAGTGAGTGTCAGAAGCGCATCACATGCACCCAGTCCCTTACGAAAACCAAACTGAGAGTTTGGTATAAAATTATGGCTATTACAATAAGAGGAAAGGTGTCTGGACAAAAGCCTCTCATAGAGCTTCGATAGGATAGGCGTAATGGAGAAAGGGCGATAGTCATTAGGAGATGATGAGGCAGTATTTCCCTTTGGAATAAGAGTGATAATAGCCTTACGCCAGCAAAGAGGAAAACTACCTGATTTCAAAAGCAACCTAAACACCACGGCCAATTTAGGTGCCAAGACCACTGCAACCTAAAAAAAAAAGAGAGGGAAAAACCCATCCGGGTCTGTGCCACCATAGGTATCAAGATCCAGCAAGTACCTTTTCAGTTCAGCTGATTTGAATGCCATTGAATTGAGGTTGGGTCTAGGGAAACATGTCAATGGCAAAGACAATTCCTGATTACTCTGCTTATTAATAAAAATATTAGATAGAATATTGGCCTTCGATAATGGATCAAAAGAGATTGAGCCATCAGAATCACAAAGAGGAGGCATGGAGGAATCTATTCCAAATAAGAGGATTTCAAAGCGGACCACCATTTATGAGGTTGTGTAGCTCCTGCCGGAACATCCTGAAGATGGGAGTTATAATCCCTCTCAGCACCATCATAAACTCTCTGCGCAGCTGCCCTTTTAAAAACATAATTTTCCCAATGCAAGGGGGTTTGATTATGCCTCCATAGACGATATGTAGCCTGTTTGTCATCAAATGCACGCTTGCAGTCATCATTAAACCATGCTTTATCCCTGATACGAGACTTAATTGTTTTTGATGGAACTCTTTTGCGAAGGATACCAAGAAGGGAATTGTTGAGAGCTGAAACCAGGTTATGAGATCTTAGTATGTGATTCCACTCAATATTACAAACATCATTACAAACGTTGTCCCAGTTAACCCGGGATTTAAGGTAGACTTTACGTGAGAGAGTAATATCAGGAACAGAAAAATCAAGATTAATTTTACACATGATGGCATTGTGGTCGGAAGTGCCAACAGGTACAAGAACGGAGGTTTCTACAACGCCAGGAATATCTGTTAGTACTAGATCAAGACAATTTCCAGACATATGAGTAGGTCCTTGGATTAGCTGTTCACAACCAGATAAGTTTGCAAAATCCAAGGCAGCAAGACCATTTCTATTAGTTGGAGAGACCGAGTTCAACCACTCTTGATAATGCGCATTGACATCACCAACAAAAATAAAGCATGATTTGACATCTACAGACTGTATTGAAGCCATGGCTGTTAAGAGGCAGTCATATATGTCATTGTTAACAACAGGATTTCTGTACAGGCTAGAAATGTAATGATTATGATACTTGCTGGAAACTTTAACTAACTGCATCTCATGGCATTTACAAATATGCTTAGTTAAGTGCTGAGCATTATACCCAGATCTAATATACAAGCTCATTCCATGAGCACGAGGAATAGAATCACGCCGAATAAGAACTGGTTTACTGAAGTTAGGTATAAGAAGTTCAGAATAATCTCTATAACCAGAGACAAGGGTTTCAGAACAAACGACAATATCATAATCAACAGATGCCAATGTAAGATTCTTGATGTTCTTATAGAGACCACGAATATTGGAATAAAATACACGACAACTTGTAACAGGTTGTCTGTGAGGACCGGGATTAACTTCGATATCACCAGACAATAGTAGAAACAAAAACAAAAACAGTTGAAAGCAATCCATACACAAATACATAAAGATGGATATAAAGAGGTCGACCGAGACGGAGCCATCACATCTGGGTAAGGTATAAAACAAGCCCCAAACACACCATATCCAGGGGGGAGCAGTAGCGGTGGATTTTATTTTTTTAGAAAAGACGAGAAACTGAAAAATCCACCAGACTCAAAAGTCTTCCTCATTGGCCTGCTAACCACCGTGGGGGAAAAAACCCCCAGGAAATTGCAGGAAAAGGAAGGAAAGTTGCTGTATAGTACCAAACAGCAGGGATGGATGAAAACTGACAATGGAAGACCTTCGTGCAGGCGATGGCAGCATCCTAAACATACAGCATGGTAAAATACCATAGGTTTGCTAGATGGCCGTTGACTAATATATAGTTCATCCGCCCTTTGACAGGTATTGCTTTTAGTCCTGCAGGGTGTCTAGCCACCCACCCTCCAAGTGAGGACCCGGAGGGGGAGCCGGTTTAGTCGCCGAATGCGATGACAGAGAGAGAGAGAGAGAGAGTGTGTGTGTGGGGGGGGGGGGGGGGGGGGCATTTATGTGTACCGGACACTGGTTTGGAAGAGAAACTGGATATTGGTAAGCAGAATATAGAGAAGTCGGTAAAACAAAAGACAGACAGAGAATGGAGTTAATAAGAGGCTTAGCATCATTGAGTACACAGTCTTCGGGGTTATTGTTATATTTTGTTTAATTCTTATTGATGGTTTGTATGATCCAGCTATCTTCGAGCAATACATTTTTTAATTTACCTCATAGTCTAGGAAAATACGCCTCCCCAGACCCTCTTTAAGCTTAATATATACATTCTTCGGTAGAAAAAAGGGGGTGAAGTGTCTTATAAACGCCTAACTAATGAGGTGAAACATCTTTAAACATCCAAACTAATGAAGTGAAACAGGGCTGGCCCAAAAACACTCACCCTGCACCAAATAGGATTGAGAGAAGAGTTTGAAAGTATCAAAATGATTATGAAAAGTGTGTTAGAATGGAGAAAATAAGAGATGATACAGATAATTAATTAATTATTCAAAATATATTGATGCAGTTTGATTCAGTTATTTTTATCGCCGTGCACTCCCTTGATTGATAGGACTAGGGTTAGCCCTTTTAGCAGGGAGTTTAATGGACATTCGCCATGAATCGCTAGACCTGAGTGTCCAAACTCTCGACGTCTACCAATGGCACGGGGAGGGATCGAACTACAGACCCTTCGATCAGCAGCAGACGTGCTACTGACCATGCCACGGCCCGGAACATAATTTTATATAACGAGAATTATGTATACAATATTTAAACATAAAATACCGACTGTCAATTTAATTACTTACATTGCGAATCTAAAGCTTCAACGGATATATTGTGAATATTTTCTTAGGGGGAGGAAGGGCCGTGTGTGCACCCCTGTGTATTACTATCAACCCTTGAATGGTTTTCTTTTGTCATGTGGCCTATAAGAGAGAAAACAAAGACACACTCAGGGAGGGGGAATCAAACGATATGAGAGCAAAAATTCATAAATAGAGAATATATATATGCAGGTAAAATACTTAAACAAGGAAGGAGATCAGAAGAAATTGAAATGACTATATGTAAAGGCAACATTACAAACATATTAGTAAAACCATTATGGTATGTTAGTTAAGGTAGGAATGAGGATATCATTGAAGAATTGTATGTAAATTTGAGAAAAATGGAAAAGATAAAATGGTATGCAAATTACAGGCTCCATGACATAAGATTTAATTCTTCTTGTTCGTTGATATATCAATAGTTAGAGTAGATACGTATGAAACAGATATTTTTATTCAATAGTTACATCAGTAAAAATGGGTGAATTATTTAGTACTTACTGGTACTTAGACGGGAAAATTTCTCTGATAACGTCATAAATCAGGATTCATATAAGTTCATCGAATGACCATATTTATTGTGATATAGTTGTTGTTGTTGTTGTTGTTCCCCAGGCTGCCTGGCCGAACAGCCCCAAGGCCCCAAGCACGGCCAAGGCCATAACCGAGCGCCCCCACAGAACCCTCCCTGCCGACCACAATAAAGCCTGGGTGACCGAAGCCACTCCATGGCGGGGAGCTGAGGAGGGTGCGGAAACGCCCGGGAAACCAAAGCCCCACCCAGGGCCGTGTGCCCCTCAGCAATTACGAAGAGAAAGTTGAGGGACAAGAGAAAAATGTGACTCTTTGGCTTCCAATCTTGGTAGATTGGGAGGTCAATCCACGGAAGAGACGCCGTCACTCGAGATCTAGAAAATATATAAGTAAAAGGAACAGTCTGAGTAAGCTATGGGTATGGCAGAGATCGCTCAGTTCTCACTCTGATAGACCAGCCCATCACCACATGCCCACCACATGACTAGAACCCAATCCTCTCAGCATCAGCTAGGAAAGGCCCTAGAAAGCCGCCTTTGGTGGGAGGATAGCTCCCCTATTTCAACCCCTTTCGGGGTTGGGCACCCGCCCATTGTGATATAGTTATTAATTATAGATGCAAAGGTCGGTAGGCTGATTTCATGAATTCGTTTAAAGAGATTAGATCTTCAATTACAATTATGTTTCGCTACAAATACTATTAACAATGTATCTCCATCGTCTGCTCTATACAGTACACATGATGTCATATCCACTAGATATACAAATGTGTGTATTGATTAGTTAACTAAAAACAGTTAATCGATGTAAAGAGGGCTTTTTAAAAAAGTCAAACATACGATGAATTTTCAAAGACTGCACACATAGAAAATAAGAAAACGAGAAGAAAACATAAGCACGTTATTAGCAGTAGATGAAAACAAAAAGTCGAAAAAAACGGTAGCTATACAGGGGATATGCCAGGAAAACAAAACGACGCATATACTGTAACTAAAGAAGTATATGAGAACAAATATAAAAGGAGAAGGCTGGAGAGGGGAGGGATGGAAAGAGAGTGAGGGAGGAGATGTGAGGGAGGAACAGAGCTTAACCCCTTCTGTACTGGCACCGTCCATTTAACTTTAGCCTGGCTACTAATAGAAGATTTTATTCAGTTTAAAAAGAGCCTCTAGCAATTATCAGGCTTTGAACTATCTCACTTAACCCTTTTTACTACCACATATCCTTCTTAAGCTGGACAAAATCGTCTAAATATAGTTAAAATGTACTTCAAAAGACGTCGCCGGTGCAGAAGGGGTTAATAGGGAGGGAGAGGCGAAGGATGTGGGAGGAGAGGGAAGGGGAGGAGTGCAGTAGGAGGGGAAAGAGTAAATGGGGATAGAAAAGTGGAGGGGAGGGTGGCAGACGAGGGGAAGGGAGTGAGAGGAGGCGGAGGAGAGTAGTAGGAGGGCGAAGTGTAAACATGGGAGAGGGGAGAGAAGGGAAAGGAAGAAATGGGACGGGAGGGAAAAGAAAGGGAATGTAAAAAGGTTGGGGAGAGGAGAGAAGGGGAAGGAGGGAGGCAGGGGAAGGAAGGGAAAGGATGGGGATATAAAAGGGTTAGGGTAGGGGAGAGGAGGAGTGTATGATGGTCGGGGTGGTGGAGGGGAGGCTGTTCTACTCTCTCATCTCCAACAATACAAAGACCTCGCGTCACCTGCTGTCCAGAGTACAAAGGAGTACAAAGGAGTACAAAGGAAATCAAGCAACAACAGGTCTAGTGACCCTTCTAGGCTGCTTGTCCTCCAAAACACTGAGGATCAAGTGTCCAAACAGTGGTTTAGAGTGGGTAAGGGAACATTGGAAAGGGAACTACTGCCCTAGAACTAATGTCCGTGGCAGGATTAGGAAGTTAGTAGGGGACAGATGGGTTAGTAACTGAGGGGGGTATACAATAAAGTTATTCATTTACAAACGCAGTCAGTCGCGGGTTTGATGCGAGATATTTGTCTAAGCGGAGTTTAAATGAATCAACGGTGCTGCAGTCTATAACGTCTCGGGGAAGCCCATTCCACAAGTTGACAACTCGATTGAAGAAGAAATTCTTAGATTCGTGTGAGTTAAAAGATTTACCAATAATTTTGCAACCGTTTCCCCGCGTGTAATTAGATTGGTCGATAGTGAAGTACTTACTACAGTTCATATTGTCGATGCCTTTGATGATTTTGAACACTTGAATTAAGTCGCCTCTTAATCTGCGCTGGGTTAAAGGAAATAGATTTAATTCTCTAAGACGCTCTTCGTATGGTTTGTTCTTTAGGCTAGGTATCATTTTGGTAACTCTACGTTGAACTCGTTCTAGCTTGTTTATATCTTTTTGGTAATAAGGGCACCAGGATTGAACGCAGTATTCCAGAAGAGGGCGGACTAAGGAATTGTAAAGGGTTAGGATAACATCTTTGGATTTATGCTCAAATGACCTGCCTATAAAGCCAATTATTTTGTTTGCCTTCTTAACAACTTCTGAACATTGTTGACTCGGTTTTAGGTTACTCGATATTGTTACTCCCAGATCGGTTTCTTTGTTTACATTCTTAAGCTGAGTGCCATTCATCGAATAGTTTGCTTTCTCATTTAGGTATCCGATATGTAGTACTTTACATTTATCCGCATTGAAACTCATTTGCCAAATTTGGGCCCAACATGACAATTTATCTAGATTGTGTTGCATATCGTCAAAATATGACGATATTGGAGAGAGAAAGAGAGAGAGGGAGATAGCTCTTACACTTTCATTAATTGTGTGGTTGGTGTTATTCTTGGTAATGTTGCCACCAATCAAATACCGTAACAAAATAGGTAATGGAATTAAGATAACAAAAACAAACAACCACATATTGATATAGAAGTGCAAGAACAATTATCTATGAATACAGGCACATAGAGTAATACAAGAGGTTAAAATACAGGAACAGTTATATACATGAAGGCGTAGACTGTAGAACCTATGTACCGTGTGCATTAGGACTAGTAGAATATCCGTAAGGTGTGTGGCTCTTTATCTTGCTTAGAATGCATATATATATTTTGATTTTGTTCTATATGTGTATGAGGGAGACAAAAGACAAAACTGCATGTGATGAGTGCCTCCCCCTGGGTAGAAAGAGTGACAGGGCAAGGAATATTCGAACCAAAATGTCTGGACACACGGAATTTGAAGCAAATTAAGGCATAGAATGAAGGAAAGATGGATTCAGGGAGAGAGTTCCAGAGCTCAGCTGTTGAATAGAAGAAAGATTGGGAGTATCGTTTCACTCTTGAGTTGGAGAGTTGCACAGAGTAGGGGTGGGATTGTGTTGCAAGACGGGTACTACGTACCCTACGTAGAGGAGGTGGTATACACTGAGAGAGCTTTGAGGAACACTGATTATTTTAATAGCAATAGAATAGCGAGAGGATGCAACATTGTGGTGAAGAGAGAGAGAGCTTGCAGAGAGTTGGTGAGTGGACGGGAGTTAATGATACGAAAGGCTTTCCTTTCTACTTTGTCTAGAAGTGCGGTGTGAGAGGATCCTCCCCACACTTGTGAACAGTACTCATTACAAGGACGCACTGTGCCCCTGTACAGAGCAAGAAGCTGTGCAGGGGTAAAGAACCCCTTGAGGCGGTTGAGCACACCCAGCTTCTTGGAGGCTGCCTTAGCAAGACTGGTAATAAGGTTCTTCCAAGTGAGAGCAGAAGAAAAGCAGACACTGAGAATACTGAGAGAAGATGAAGGGTTGATTTTTGTATTGTTGAAGTATAAGGGATAGTCCTCTGGGAGTTTCGAACGGGTAGAGATGATAAGTGTTGAATGGCTTCATTAAGTTTGTTTTTGAGAGATTGCTGCCTGGGGCGTTCTAGAAAACTAATTGAGTAGTGTAAGGTAGAGTTACTTGCGTATGAATGGATGGGACTCGAAGGGGGATCTTGAGGATGTTTCTTTGAGCTTGAAGGAGGCCTAAGGAGAACTAAAAAATTATATAAAAAGTAAGATAAATGAGCATATAGATACACCCATCCGCCCTGAGGGCCAAGTTCTGAATTATTTGGAATAATATAAATCATATCTAGTAATTGTTAGATATTAACCCCTTCTGTGCCCGTGACGTCTTCTTCATTTTATCTTAGCCATATTTAGACGATTTTGTGCAGTTTAAAAAGGATCTATGCTAGTTTAAAGAGGGTAAGTGAGATAGTTTGAAGCCCGTTATCCTGCTAGAGGCCCTTTTGAAACTGAATACAATCGTCAAATAGTAGCCAGAATAAAGTTAAAAGAAGTCTCCGGTACAGAAGGGGTTAATCCTAAAAGGGTGTAGGCTAACCTTCTTGCTGCTCAAGACTCCTCTGCACTGCATGGAGTAAACTTTAACCCCTATTATACTGTACCGTCGACATTCTTAATATTTTACTCTGGCTACTACTAATCGATTTTATTCAGTTTAGGAAGGATCTGTGGCAATTATAAGGCTTCGAACTATCTCGGTCAACCCTTTAAACTACCACAGATCCTTTCTAAGCAGCATAAAATCGTTTAAATCCAGCTAGAATAAAGTCAAACAAACGTCGCTGGTAAAGAATAAATTAGTGGATGAGCCTAAAGGGAATTATTCTTCAAAATATTGCACCAAGTTGTCAAAATTGTCCGACAGAATACTGTATATACCGCGTACAGTTGCCAAGACATAAATCTGGGGCAACTGTTAGCTGTATTTAACCACTTCTGAACCGGCTACGTTATTTGTATTCCATTTATATTCAAGGGACCCCACCTCGTCTTTGTTTTCTCTTTCTCTCCCTCTCCCTTTGGCTTGTACCCATTCGGTCCCATTCAGCCTACTGTTTTAAGAAGTTTACCCCCAACTAGGTGTCAATATCTTTCCTGGCGAGCGATAGCAAGCCAGCATATATATATTTTTGTTTTGACAGTAAGCTAAATTTGTACATTTTTCGATAGAAAATTGTCTCCGGCCAAGCCGGATTTCTCCATACAATACTGGCTAGCTATCGCTCGACAAGAAGAAATCGACACCTGAATGGGAATAAACGTTTTAAAACAGTTGGCTGAATGGGGCCGAATGGATACAAACCAGGGAAAAGAGAGAGAAGAAGAGAGAGATAAACAAAAAAGCCGGTGACCCCACTAAAGCGGCAGTCACACTATGAAGATTTAAGCACCCGTCACACCTAGCCGATTTTAGGCCAAGACTGTCCGTGACCTAAGGGTCGTGGACAGTCTTTGTCTACGTCGCCGCGCATCATGGGCCATCGCCAACCTAACAAACCGGTCGGGATTGGTCTTCACATACCCCCTCAAAAGTTCTACAAGCGTAACATTTGAAATCAAGTCGGCGTGGAGTGAGGTCAAAAAAATGGGACGGGAAGGGGACTGGAGGCTGATGGCTCTTGGCGGCGCTTGACGGCGATTGACGACGCTTGACGGGAAATGGTAGGCGTCGGTGCGGTGGCACACGGCACCATAAATGAGGTCTGCGTCAGGCGGCGTCACCATAACAACCTGCGGGGATCAGCGGCGGCTTGCGGCGACCCAACGATGTCCTAACGGTCCTGGATTATGTACTCCCGAGGGGGTGGTCGCCGTCAAACGGCGTCATAGGCGGCGATGGTTGGCGGCCATCCCCTCCAAGCGGCGTAAAAACATACCGGGGTCCCCGTTATGCGCCGCCATGCGGGGACCCCCTCCCATTACGGTGGCTGAAGGTATACTGATGAGGCCCACCCTTTGGTGTAGCTTTTATATACCTCCCCTTGAGTTCGGTCGCCGTCGTTCGGGGTCATGCGGGCCGAGGTCACCGTCCATACTGAAGGGGTCGCCGCTCATCGGCACGGTAATGCATATTGACGCTGCCCTAACTCCTGTCGACGCCGTTCGTCGGGTCGTTGTCGACGCACTACGCCGCAGATCAGCACTCCAGCGGCGACCTAAAACTTACATTCAGTCCGGCATGGGCGCCGCTCTACCCCGTCAGGTCGCCGTGAGGCGGCGTGGCCATCCATACTGAGTCCCGTCCAAAAATCACCCCCCCCCCATCCTTAATCTCTCCGCCGAAGGTCGGCACTCCTGACCACGACTCAAGGTCGTGGTCAGTCTTGGCTCAAGTCGGCATGGTGTGACGCCTGGTTTAAGGGAATTACCGCGGCGACTTAGAGGTCTTAAGGAGGACTTCATCTAAGTCACCGCGCGTCGTTGGTGGTTCCCGCGCATCCCCACGGTACAGTACGGTACGATGGGTGGGCAGGATGGTCG
Organism: Lithodes maja; assembly: GCA_037953745.1. Taxonomy (NCBI): domain Eukaryota; kingdom Metazoa; phylum Arthropoda; class Malacostraca; order Decapoda; family Lithodidae; genus Lithodes; species Lithodes maja. The sequence goes on from JBAKBP010008233.1 coordinate 36,371, forward strand.
TGGCTTGTTTCGATTTGCTTTGAACATGCAAGAGGCATGGAAAATTGGTCGCCGAGCTAGCTGCGGTCGTGAGGCAAGCGCCGTCACGCGCCCACCGGTATGCGCGTGAGGGGGACCGGTAGCCAACCGGTCAGCGCCGTGTGGCGCCATGCGTCGCTAAAGCGTTGGCCCCCGACACGCGCCACGTGGCGGGGCTCGCGCGCCAGCGCGAGTAGGGGACCTGCGTAACACGAAGGCCGTCAAGTTGCCTTCCTTTTGCCGTCCTGTTGCCTCGTTGCGCCGCATGACGCCGGCGGTCTGCTATGCTAGGTCTCCGTGTAGCCCCATCCATGATGCCGTGATCCCTCAGGCAGACATTTACTCTTGGTCAAGTTACGGATGATCGGCAAAGACAATCGGCACTCCTTGAGTCGCCGCTGTAATTACCTTAAGTCTTCATAGTGTGACCGCACCTTAAGGTGATTCTATGAAGCTATAGGAAAGATATATGGTAACTCAAATGATTTATTGAGATAGTCTGTAGTTTTTTACTTGGTAAACGTCAATCTTAAGCTGAATAAAATCGGCTAATAGTCCCCAGGTGATAATGCAAAGAACGTCACCGGTACTGACTAAGTTAAGGGGAGACTGACCGTTTGTTTGGTCTATTAATTCAATTATTCATATATGTTTTTAGTTTTCTCCCTAGACCTCCATCAAACTTAGAACAACATCCCCTAGACCCCCCTTCAAGATAAATTTGTAAATTTTTCTGTAGAAAAATATCCCGGCCGAAGGCCGGTTCCTCTTAAAATTGCAGGCTTGCTATTGCTCGCCAGGAAATAATAGACACCTAAATGACACGAAAGGTCTTAAAATTGACAACGGAATGGGTCGAAACGTGTTAAAATCGCCAAACTAATGGGCCGAACGTCTTATAATCTCAAACCTAGTGGGGCTAAACATTAAGGAGAAGGGGTCCAGAAAAACAGTCTGCCTCCCCTTAACCACCATGATAGGGTAATACATATTGTTAACCACTTCTGTACCGGCGACCTCTTTTTCATTATATTATAGCTACATTTAGACGATTTTATGAAGCTTTGGAAGGATGCTAAAAGGATTTATTGAGATAGTCTGTAGCCTTCGAATGAGTAGACGTCCTTCATAAGCTGTACACAATTGTCTAATAGTTACCAGAATAAAATGCAAAGTACATCACCGGTACAAAAGGGGTTAATTATCATACCCACTACAGATATCATTATCTCAATCATCATCAAACTAATATTATACCTAAGAGATAATTAAATCCAGTTAATTGTGCATACCACTTGTCCCAGTTAATATTTTGACAACTATTCACTGTAATTAACTCTTTCACTACGGGGAATATCCTTTGCAATATATTATAGCTAAGTTTAGACGATTTTATGCAGTTTACGTTGAATCAGAGTTACTTGAAGGGAGAATTGAGTTACTTTGTAGCCTTTAAATTCCTAGAGGTCTTTCCAAACCTGAATAAAATTGTCTAATAGTAGCCAGATTACAATGAAATAGAGGTCACCCGCACTGAAGGGGTTAAGAAGGCCATTGTACCAAAGATATATATTTGTAGGTAGGTTGGATGATAAGTACACATTATGGTTAAGTACATAAGGAGTACATGATCAATTCCCGGGCATTTTGGTTTGAAATAAAAGTGAGCCCTTTCGCTGCAGGTATTAATTTTTAATTTGAATAAAATCTTCTGCCGGTATATATTCAAAACTGTGTTAGACTGGAGTCACACGAACAATTTTATAGACAACTTGTATTGGAGTCAAGAATCCGCTACAGGTTAGCATGTTGTAAGATTTGTTTACTATTTAATCGTATTTCGTATATGACTATTCAAGGATATGAGGTACACATGACTTATATGGTCTTCAATATGGAACTGAGCATTGGCAGGTACTAGACTTACTTGACAATACTTGTGACCCGATACTGTGACTCCAAGCATATCCTCCGGTAAAGTGTTAGTGTAACGTTGGTTTAAGGGGAGATTTTGAGTTTGCTTCCTAGACCCCCATCAAGCTTTTAAAACATACCCCCATGACCCTCCTTCGATATAAATGTGTACTTTTTTCGGTAGAAAAATGTCCCGACCGAAGGCCGGTTCCTCCTAAATTACAGGCTCGCTATCACTCGCCAGAAAAACAATCCACACCTAAATGGCACGAAAGGCCTTAAAATTGACAGCAATTGGGCGTAATGTCGTAAAGTCGCCAAACTAACGGGGTGAACGTCTTAAAATCCCAAAACTGATGGGGCTAAACATGAGGGAGAAGGAGGTTCGAAAAAAAAATCCCTGCAGTGAAAATATATCCTTAAATGAAAAAAAAAAAAAAATCCTAGTGTCTGGCATTCCGCAACATATGTAGGAAGCTTTGGTGGTGGGGAGTGGCCTACTAACTCTCTTTGTTTCTTTCCTGTAAAATGTTGTTGCTCATCATGTATCAAATCCATAGGCTTAAAGGCTTTGTCTGTAGGGATGAACAAAAACAATTTGAAAAAGTCCTCACTATACTTCCATCAGTATTATGCCCCGTTTCTTCATATTATTCTGGCTAACATTATGCAATTTTATTGGTTGTACTGTAGATAAGGGTCCATTATGAGTGAAATGGTTTATTGGGATAGCTTATAACGCTTGTGATCTCGAGAGATCTTTTCTAAACTGAACAAACGCGTTCAATTGAAGACAAAATGTATATTTTATAGCGGAGTTAAATACGGACGAGTTTAAAGGTTATTATTAAGCTACTTCCTAAACTGAATAAAATCGTATACTAATAGCCAGAAAAAAAGAAGAAGCACATCCTTGTATCTGGACAAGATTAAGCTTTTCCTAGGCTGTTTAAGATTGTGGTCGCTCTAGTTTGTGGCCCTATAGGAGTGTGGCCGTTTTGACCTCCTTCCGAGATAAATTAATGGAATAAAAAAAATAGGTAATGAAATAATGAAATCTAGTTAACGAATATGGGTTAAGGAAGGGAGAGAGAGAGAGAGAGAGAGAGAGAGAGAGAGAGAGAGAGAGAGAGAGAGAGAGAGAGAGAGGTCAGTGCACTTCAATATGCCACAAAAGTGGGGAAAAGTGGTAAACATTTTGGCTGACGAGTGAGCATCAAGTTATTACTGGTGAAAACATTCCAAAAAGAAAAAACGAAACCTGTATGCCATTTATACAAATATTTAAACATAATAACAGTATATACTTTTTTGTTTACAGAAAAAGAGCAATGTTATCATCGATACAATGAAACTATTATTTCTTTAGAGCAGATGTGTACAAATTTGTTTTAATACGAAATACTAGCTAAGCAATTATCCTAAAATATACTTAGCTAAGAATAATTGTTCCCCTACCTTTATATTAACGATGAAATCCCATGGATGCTCGTTCATTAATAACTGTGGTACCATTTAATTTAGTATTCAGGTAACCTTTCAGTACGATATTTTCTTTAAATCAAATCTTGTTATGATTGACAATTACATTCAACCTGTGGGAGTCAAAGGGACAATTGAGATACTATATATCCCTAGGAATCTTGAAGGTCATTCTAAAAAATCGTTTCATGTTGCCAGTTTATTACAGCTGGTTTGGTAGATGGAATATAATTCAGATCTTCACTGATAAAAACAGAAGCGAAAAAATCTATGAGAATATTACTCATCTTGATTTTGTCATCAACAAGACCTCCTCTTTCGTTAATTCATTCGTGGTTCGATTTGAGAGGTAATCACCATTTTACTACTGACAAATCCATATACGTCTTCCTTTTCGGTTTGATTTGCAAAACGTGATCCAAGATTATTTTTCCTGAGTTTAATTAGCTGTTTGACATTTCGTGGGCAGGCAATACTGCCTGCAACAAGTGTCTCCCAAAAAATTCAAAGAGTGATAGTCGCTATTTTAACCCGGGAACGGCGCCAAGACTCAAGAGTTTTACTGGGCGAAGGCGACAGGACTCTTAAGTTCCAAGGCCTAATGCTCGGTTCATACATGCACGAATTAACGTCCCGTCCGTCCCCAACCCCTTAATTCCCCGTGCCTAGGCGGCGTCCTTTTTGTGCATGCATAAAATAGTCCGTGTGGGTCGGGGCAACTGCCAGAAAATGTGTTATGTTGGGATATCCACGGGACACACGCGAACACACACGGGAGCAGTCGTCGTCTAGACGCCGACTAACGGGATGAGAACGGCGGCTAAAAACCGTTGGACCGGCCATCGTGGCCACATGAGGCCTCCAGATTGATGCCGTCCTGCCTATTTTCTAGGTCGGGGACGGGCGGGACGTTAATTCGTGCATGTGTGAATCGAGCTTAAAAAAGCCTTTTACAAGACCCCAGTGGCACTCAAAACAAAGGTATATGTGATTAAGTGAAATAATTCCCCTCAATACCTCCTAATACTCCTCCACATGTGTCCAAATCCCCCACCTTCCTAACCTTTCCCCCCCCCTTCAATCATAACCTATTTTTCCTCTTATTCCCTTGTTTATTAGATTATTTTCCGCGCCAATATGCCCACCTGGTTTCAAGGTTGAAAGGGAGGCATATAGAGATCGTAGCAAGAGAGAGACTTCACTTGCAAGACGTCAGAGTCGATCGATAAGTGAGAGGGGGAGGGTGTGCGCCGCGCCGGCTCTCCTCTCATGTATGAACCGGTCAGCAATACTTCATCTTTTTCACCCCCCAAATACTACTCCCACTTGTTTTAGTCTGTTTCATGTTAATATCTTTATATTAAACGCATATGAATAAATACTAACGATATTTATCGGATAATGACGATTTTTGTCGGGAATGAGCCTCAATACGTTCTTCTGGAGGGGACATTCAAATACCATAGCTTCGCCGTTAAAAGGTTATTATTTTTTATTTCTTGTTTAATGTATTGGATAGAAGTGTGGTGTTCTCGTTTTATGTAGTGAAATGAATAGGAGGAGGAGGTATTTGTGAGAGCTAGCTGGATTACTCTGTGTTAGTGAAAAACAAACCGAAACCGTGCGGGAAGCCAGACAAATGAAGCATGAATTCCAGCAAATCACATGCCTATGAGGCCTCCCCTGGGTATTGCCCTGCTCGATTAGTGCCTACAATCTCCCCAATATATATATATATATAGTATAATTTGTTTATGTATTTGTGTACACTAAAATATAAATAGTAATTGTATTAATCTACTTATAAGGATAGTTCATGAGTAATATGTATGTTATTGTCATTCTAATTTAATCTTCTCAGGCTTTGAATAGCGATTAGCTAATTCAGGAAGAAAGGTGACCCTAGATGCACGGATACGGGATGAGCGTATTGGAAACTTTAATAATCAATTGAATGAAAGCTGAATACTGGAATTGCGTATACCATGGGCTATGATAAGTGTTGTGAGTGGCACGCTGAATGCAATCATTGGCAACACTGTTCTCAGTCAAACTAACCCCTCTCGATCGATAAGTAGAGCGAGAGTCCTCGGTCTAACTCCAGCAGTAAGGTGTGAGGGTGCACTTTCGATCTCTTTAAACATTCCTGATATTTCGCCTGACTATTGGTTAGTGTAAATATAATACTATATAATAGGGTTTTATATCTCGATAGTTTTGTTTATGATCTAGTGTTAGCAAATATCAATGTACTGAATAACTAGTTTGAATATATAACCATCACGAGTGTTATTATTCATGTAGAACAAATGCCTATTTACAAATATTCATAATGAATCAAATGTTAGGAGTAAGGACTTTGGGTTTGAATTATTTTCTTACTCATACCATGAGCTACACTTTTCACTTTAATTTATAGCTCTAAAATACCTTGGAAGGAAATAACACGATAATTATATACGCTAGGGAATATGAGTGCAAGTCGGAGCTTGGTGCCATTATATTCATATTAAAATCATATTAAAATATAATCAAGAATAAACAAATTCTGATTGCATTTTTGGAAATTGCATACAAATATTTGTCATTTCATAATTATATGAAAACCTTTTGTCGTCACTGAAAATTTGGATTTACGATGGTGCATAGCCAAAGGATGTTCGAAAAACATAATATATTTTTAGTCAACATAATTTTTATCAATCATAATATATATATTTGTAGGTTTTGATACTCCAATTTTTTAGCTTGGCTTTTTCTTTTTCTATTGAAATATAATAATTTGAGCTAAAAGAAAATTGTGTTGCTGAAAATCATTGTATAGTGAATAGATGAGTTACGCATGCATATGTTTTACTTGCAAAGTACCAAGTTTTATTTTATTCATATACAAACTAGTATTGCTGACAAACTAATTTTGATGACATGTTTGGAACGAGCATTATAAATGCTTATTCTTTCACATAAGTCTATTTTACTGCTTAGCATAATTATAATGAAATTATAACTCTGTAAACTCCGAAAAACTATCATATATTACATATATAATAGAATTGCAACGTGATAATTTGATTTTATGGGACTTTTTTCCTGTTTTGTTATGGTATCTTTTCACCAACTTTCTAAAGCTTACACAGGAGTGACCAGTTTAAACAAAACCTCTAAATCATGTGAATTGCATCAGTGTACGTGAGGAGCTAAGTAGAGCAAGTACTTTAAAATTTTGCTTTGGATGCCTCTCAAAGTATGTGTGGAGAATGAGCAGAGCGAGTTCTTTGATCTGAATGTTGGGATGAAACAGGGGTGTGTGATGTCCCTGTGGTTGTTTACTGTATATATGGATGGAATCATAAAAGAAATACAAGGAAGAGCAGTGGATGTTGGTGTATCGATGATAAGGGAGGGAAACGAGTGGAAGCTACCTGTACTGCTGTTTGCTGATGATTCAGTTCTGATGAGCAATAAGGAATGGGAGTTGCAGGGTCTGGTAAATATGTTTGGAACAGTGTGCGAAAAATGGAATCTGAAGGTAAATGCGGGGAAGAGCAAGGTTATGGTCTTCGAAAGGGGTGAAGCCACAGAGTGTGAGATGAAGTTGAACGGTCAGGCTATGGAGATTGTCAGCTCATTTAAGTATCTGGGCAGTGTGCTGAGTAAAGATGGGAGTATGGATGAAAAAGTGCGGGAGAGGGTGCAACAGGGGAAGAGGGTTGTAGGAACGCTGAAAACAGTAACAAGAAATAGGGTGGTCAGCATGGAAGTGAAGAAGTCCTTGCATGACAGTGTGGTAATCCCGACACTGACTTACAGAAGCGAAGCATAGACGTTGGTTGAGAAACTCGGACCAAGAGTGAGAGGGGTGGAAATGAGTTACTTGAGAAGTGCGTGCGGAGTTACATGGAGGGATAGACAGATGAATGAGGAAGTAAGAGGGTGGTGTGGTGTGGAGGTAGATGTGCTGGAAAGTTAAAAGGAACACCTTGAGATGGTTCAGCCATATGGAACATATGGGAAGTGAGAGAATGACTACGAGGGTGTACGAGAGCGAGGTGGAAGGACAGAGAGGGAGAGGTAAACCGAAAGAGAGGTGGAAGGATGGAGTGAAGAAGTATATGGATGAAGGCGGTGCTGGTTGGGAGGAGGGGCGTCGACTGACTGAGGATAGAGGTGCATGGGGGCATTTAGTTCGTGGCCACCCTTTCGGGGATCATGATGTCAGGCAATAGATAGGATAGAGATAGCCTCTCAAAGGATCATGGGGAATGCGGATGTACTAACAGCAATTTAAAACCCTGAAGGGTATGTAATGGCAAGCTCAATAGGTGGCGTTCTGAGAGTGAGGGTCTGAGTCTGGAGGGTGAGACGGTGAAGCACTTGAACGAAGCAACCAGCCGCTTCAGAGATGGAGCTGCTTCGAGCCATGATGGATGCTTCACATGTCTCACTCCCCAGACTGGAACAAGACCTCACGGGCTTCACCGTGTTGAGCGGTGGAATGTACAGGCTCTCAGCCTATGCCCGAGAGGGAGTAGTTGGAATATAGGAAAAAAAAAAAGCACTTCCACGTTTTGTGTCCCTAAGTGAAAGAGGGGTCTGATATCTCTGTTGCTGTACCTGAACTTGCCAATACTAATAAGATGTACGTTGCGTCCTCAACAGTAGTAAAAGATACTGCTATATACAGTACATGCAATGCTGGATCACTGTTCCCAACGCACTGTTGTACTACGGTCCTCTATCCTCAATGCATTATGTCCCATCGGGTAGAGAAACACTGAAGCTGCAGGGGTTTACGAGAACCCAGCATAAACAAGTGTATGAGGTAGTCACTCTGCTGTACAAAGATAGGGCTAGGAATTCCTCTATGAATGCTGTAGACTATTGTTAGATACATTACCAGAGCATCCAGGGTATAGTCAATAAGTTTCAGGAAAGGATTTAGGTTAGCCGATCAATACATAGGCAGTACTTTGCCAATGTTAATTGGCGCTGACTAGTACAGTATTATGATCCAGTGTAGCGAGGTGATAAAAACGGTAATATAGTGCTTATATCCACCAAGTTTGTAGAAGTTATGGCACTGTTGAAGATCGCAGTTAATAATTACAGACACACAGTACACCATGCAGTGATGACTTGAATAAAATATGAGAAATGGACATCATTGTATTAAGCCAGGTTGCAAAAGCTAGACATAAATTTAAGTTAAAGATGAGGCAGTTTCCTATGGAATCAAAGATAATCAATAGTGTTCGATTGCCATGGAGAATTAACAAGGTCGACATTTCAAATATATACTGTATAATGTTAGGTAGAGTTTGTGGTATGCAAAGGCCATTTGTAGCGCAACCAGAATATTGTTAACAGTATCCTATAGTGATTATATAACAGGTAGATCGCGGTTTATCGAGACCACCAATGAAGAAATAGTAACCAATCTTCTTATTCATTATTTTCCATATCACGCTGCATTATATCTGCTTCAACTAGGGTCGTGTTTAATTGCTTACAAGACATCACCTTATGCTCTGAGTCTCAATGATTACTTACACACAGGATTGTCTTTGGTACCTGATCTGGCAAAGGTGTGTTAAGTTTCCAATAGAAGTAGTACAGGTTTATCAGTGACAGAGAAGGCGTCTCTTATGTTTCATTTAGATAAACGTGATTGAGACAGTACACATTGTCTGTGGCCTAAAGGTTCTTTCAATTTGAACTCTCCTTGTAACGTCCGTTGTACCGTTTTACCGTGCAATGCTACTTGCTCTCAATTCCTGTTAAACACCACTATTTTGATAATTTTGTCTATGATTGATGATGTACGTCTCATCATCAGAATAAAGGGAGGCCTATATATCGACAATGTGTAAAGTACCATGTACGTACACTGATATCGAACTTATCACAGATTATTGCGATATTCGGCGCACATTCTCGTCGACACATGTATATCTGCAGGAATGGATAACCAATAGTCCTTAATTGCGGTCAGTGTTAAAGCAGGATGGAGTGATACCCGCCGATCAGATAGAAAATAAATATCTAGAGATGTGATATACATTCTTTTGGGTGCCATGACTATACCTGAGATATTACGCCTATGAAGCGTAGATGCCTACGCCAATCTGCGCAATTGCTTGATCCTCTTGGCATTCTATTACCAGTCGGCATAAGGTCCAGGTTATTCCTCCAAATGTTATGGCGTACAAAAATTAGTTGGAACGCCTTGAACAATAAACATAAGAATTTATCATGTACTAATATCATAAGACAGATGAGACTATTATGTAGACAAGAGTGTGATTAAAGACTGTGTAAGGGTAGGTTTCATTTGGTCAATTTCAATGAAGACGGTAAATATCCTATACTTCTACCTTCTAACCATGCCATAACACGGTTACCGACAGTTAACAATGTAATGTCACATAGTATGTTGTCACTACGGCGTGGGTCACTTGGTAGCTTATTGTCAGAAATGGTGGATCCTGTACATTCGACAAACTGTGAAGATGGTACTACTAAAGCATGTAGCATGTAAAAGTCTTCATGGTAAACTTTACTCTCATATCAATGCACCTCCTTCGCCCAGTTTTCAGGTTCAGCCAAATGATCCCTTCTTGGTGACATATATTGATATTTCGGTGGTGCATTACAGATGAAGGAAACTCACACAAGTAAAGTGTATTCTAATTTTGTTTACCTGTGCCATTACTTGAGCAATTCACTTAGCATTAGTCATTAACATAACTTGCAACAGTTTCATACACCTATTCCGTAGTTTCGTAAATAAGTAGGGCTTTCCACAAATCATATTAAGCGATAATACAATGCCATCCGATAGTGCAGTCAAGTAACTAGCTGAGTATGTGAAAGGATCCGGTGGCTCAGTCATAATATATGCTAAGTTGTGAGTGGCGCTTTATCCTACCCAGAACTTCATTGTCCGGACTATATATATATATATATATATTTGTTTTCTATGTGAGTTAGGGAGGCAAAAGGCAGGACTGCCTGTAGCGAGTGCCTCCCCCAGAGTTGAAAGAGTGACAGGGCCAAAATCTAGAGAAGTTAGAGCCAAAATGCCTGGACACACAGAGTTTGAAGCAATTTAAGTCATAGGAAGAGGGAAAGACTGATTCTGGGAGAGAGTTCCAGAGCTCAGCTGTTGAATAGAAGAAAGTTGGAGAGTAACGTTTCAGTCTTGGGTTGGAGAGTTGCATAGAGTAAGGGTGGGATTGTGTTGAAAGACGGGTACCACTTGCCATACGTAGAGGAGGTGGTTTACACTGGGAAAGCTCTGAGGAACACTGATTATTATAATAGCAATAGAATAGCGAGAGAAATGCAACATTGCGGCGGAGAGAGAGAGATTGTAGAGAGTTGGTGAGTGGACAGGAGTTAATGATACAAATGGCCTTCCTTTCAACTTCGTCAAGGAGAGTGGTGTGAGAGGAACCTCCCCACACATATGAACAATACTCAATACAAGGACGCACCATGCCCCTGTACAGAGCAAGAAGCTGTGAAGGGGTAAAGAACCCCTTGAGGCGGTTGAGCACACCCAGCTTCTGGGAGGCTGCCTTAGCAAGAGTGGTAATATGGTCCTTCCAAGTGAGAGCAGAAGAAAAAGAGACACCAAGAATATTGAAAAAAGATAATGGATTGATTTTTGTGTTGTTGAAGTATAAGGGAAAGTCCTCTGGGAGTTCTGGATGGGTAGTAAAATGGAGAAATTGGGTTTTGGAATTATTAAAGGTAACAAGGTTTTCTCTCCCCCAATTAGAAATAGTAGTTAGATCAGTGGATAAGTGTTCTATGGCTTCATTAAGTTTGTCCTTGAGGGATTGCTGGCTGGGGCGTTCTGGAAATCTAGTTGAATAGTGTAAGGTAGAGTCGTCTGCGTATGAATGGATGGGACTGGAGGACAGTTGAGATTTTTTTTTATGAAAATTAGAAATAGAATTGGAGATAGGACAAAACCCTGAGGAACACCGGAGTTGATAGGATGAGGAAGTGAACAATGGCCGTCCACAACCGCAGCTAATGAACGACCGGAAAGGAAGTTAGAGACAAAAGCACAGATGGAGGGATAGAAACCGAAGGAGTGTAGTTTAGAAACTAGAGATTTGTGCCAGACTCTATCGAAGGCCTTAATTCGATATGTCTAGCGCAATAGAAAAAGTCTCACCGAAGTCCCGAAAGGAGGATGACCAAGAGTTAGTAAGATATGAAAGAAGATCACCTGTAGAGCGACTTCTAAGGAATCCATACTGACGACCTGAGAGTATTTTATGAGAAGAGAAATGCTTAAGAAATTTGGTAGTAAGAATAATAATACAAGCGATGAGAGCAATTGGGCGATAGTTGGAGAGTTGAGAGCGGTCACCCTTCTTTGGGACAGGTTGAATGAGAGCAAACTTCCAGCAAGAAGGGAAGACGTTAGAGAAGAGACAAACACGAAAGAGTTTGCCTAGGCAGAGAGTCATCACGGAAACACAGTTTTTTAGTACAACAGGAGGAACACCGTCCGGACTGTACGCCTTCTTAGTATTAAGCCCAGAGTGGGTAGAAAGTACATCTTTAGAAGAGATTAGTATATTAGGCATAAGTAGGAGAGAGGGGGGGGGAGGGGGGAGAGGGAGGAATAGCACTGGAATCATCCAAGGTGAAGTTTTTAGCGAAAGTTTGAGCGAAGAGTTCATCTTTGTCAGAGGAAGAAGTGATATTTGTGCCATCAGAGTGGGAAAGGGGAGGGAAAGACGAGAAAGAGAAATTGGCTAAGAGGTTTTTGGCTAGATGCCAGAAAGCTTGGGAAGAGCTAGAGTTGGATAGTTCAGTGCTTTATTATTGATGAAAGAGTGCTTGGCAAGTCGAAGAACAGATTTGGCTTGATTCTGGGCAGAAATATAGGAAGAATGAGATTCTTGAGTATGAAGGCGTCGGTACCGTTTGAATGCTTCCTCCTTGTTGCGGACAGCAGTAGAACAAACGTGAGTAAACCAAGATTTGTTTGCATTAGTCTGAGATAAAGAGAATAGAATGTATGATTCCTTGCCCGATAGGATTACTTCAGTAATGCATTCAGCACTCTCCAAGGAGAGGGTCCCCGGCCACGGAAGCAGAAATCATTCCATGGGAAAAGAAGTACTGCCGGAGAGCTTCCCAGTCGGCAGCGCCAAAGTGCCACAAGCGCCACCAGCTAGGAGGATCGGGCGGCCGTACAGGAGAGATAGGACAGGTAACAGAGATAAGTTTATGGTCGGAGGAGCCCAAAGGAAAATCAAGATCGACAGTATAAGAAGAAGGGTTAGAACTTAGAAAACAAGTCAAGAATGTTGGGCCGATCTCCGAGGCGATCCGGGATACGGGTGGGTTGCTGAACTAACTGCTCTAGGTATTTAGGATAGAAAAGATGTAGGCTTGTTCACCAGGTTGGTCAGTAGTGTGAGAGGAGAGCCATTGGCGGTGGTGAACGTTGAAATCTCCTAAGATGGAGATTTCTGAGAAAGGAGAAATGGATAGAATTTGTTCCACTGTAGAGTTTAGATAGCCAAAGAATTTGGGAGTGTCGGTAGAGTTGGAGGAAAGATAAACAGCACAGAAATATTTAGTAAGAGAATGACAGGAAAGTTTGAGCCATAAAGTTGAGAATTCAGAGGCGTCGAAATCGGGAATACGTATGCACAGCATCCGCCTTTGAAACTAGGATAGAGAAAGTAGGAGGGTACAGTGAAGGGGTTGCTGGCAGTTGCTTCAGACACCTGAGTTTCGGTGAGGAAAAGAAGATCAGGTTTGTAGGAGGAGAGATGGTGTTTAACAGAGGGAAAATTAGAGGAAAGTCTGCATATGTTGCAAAAGTTAGTAGAAAGAGTAATAGGCCGAGGTCCAGATAACTATGAGGAGTCGTCAGGGGAAGGTCGGGTGGGTGTGGGGGCATTTATTTGTTTTTATTTTTTTTTTCAACTACTCTCTCTCTCGGGCATAGGATGAGAGCCTTTACACTACACTGCTGAAAACGGTGAGGCCCGTGAGGTCTTGTTCCAGTCTAGGGAGTGAGACATGCGAAGCACCTCGGCTCGAAGCAACTTAATTTCTGAAGCCGCTTCGCCTCTGTGCCTCTTAGTCTCATCCCCCACACTCGGACCCCCACTCTCAGAACGCCACCTATTGAGCAATTAACTCACTAGGCATTGCCCCCCTGTAACATATTTTGAATATGGGAATATTCATACAATGCTATTTAATCAGGGAACAATGAGGGTATTCTGGGGACATTTCGGTGTGCTGTGGTATTGCAATGAAACTAGGTACAGCACAAATTCCATCCCAATAATATCTTCCCATTGACATATTGAGATTCGAACCCGGGTCCATTGGATTACCAGTCAAGTGGCAAGACCACATTTATGGTCCCCCCCCCCCCCCACACACACACACTAGGGACTCCAAGGCTGGATTAGATTTCATCCTCTTTCTTTGTAAAACGAAATTGGTGTGGAAGAAGGAAGTGTGGTGTGCATGTTTAGTGCAGTGAAGTGGATAGGAGGAGGAGGTGTTTGTGAGAGCTAGCTGGATTGCTCTCTGTGTAGGTGAGGCACAAAGGGAATCAGCAAGACAGGCCAAGCAAATGAAACAAGAGTTCCAGCGACTCCTTATTAAATGCCTACAGACTCTCTTGTGTATAGCCCTGTTCGATTGGTGCCTACAATCTACCCCCATTCCCCCTATTAGTCGCCTTGTACGACACACGCAGTAGGATGCGTAGGGCATATTTTGTGTTTCCTCCACCATAAGATGAAGGCCCCCTTACCCCCTGGGAGAGATTAATTAATAGGGGTAAGGAAAGCCGGATTAAAACAATTTCCGGTAGACCATTAGTTATGATAGAAGAGCGGCAGACTATTGTATGTGAAATTACTTAAAGCCACGACCGTACATAGACTTATGTGTAAGCTAAATCCCTTCGCGAGAGAACTTGAATTGACGTTCAGTACAAATGTAATGGAGTGGTACAACAACGTTTGGTTTGAATCTGTATTGATTAGATTAACTTTGGTTAAAATGTGCTCATTCGGTGTAGGTGTTGATATGTTTGGATAATTGTTTGAGTACAGAATAGGTGCTACAGGAGAAGTTTGGCAGGACTATGTTGAGCATATGGTGAAAGACAACCTTGGTTGATCAATTGCAATGTAAAGTATCATATTTTCACCAACCCACCAATTAAAGAGTGAAACTATGGAAAAATAGGGTATGCTTTGTCTTGACAACAAATGTATGCAATATTAATAGACAAATGTGGGTGAGGTTGTGGTATATATTTGTTAATCTGGACTCCCAATCACAAACCATTGACGACATAGCCTCTCTCTGCGACTGACATTATTGTAGTAGCGGATACCTTAACCCTTTGAAATTGTCCGACGATAAAAACATTATATATTAATGCTATAGCCAAAATACTTGGTTAGCTTTGTTAAGTACCTCTTGGAAGCAGAGAGTTAAAAAATATATTGATCATCCCTCAAAATTTGCTTCAACAAAGGTGAAGACAATTCTAGAGGTGCATACCCCCTTTTCAATAAAATGTGGCCTATATACTGTATTTATACAACATACTATATCCCTGGAAGAGCCTAAGAGCTTCATTTCCTCTAACTCAACCTTCATATAATTACTATTATATTTGTATTAATACAATATCCATGGGTAAATTAAATATTTCGATTTCATGATTTTCATCACAGTTGATATGTGTGAATATTATATTGTTTGTATTTCTACCACAGAGGCTTGAAGGGAAGTTATTTATCATACAGTAAACTAGCTTTGTTTTAATAAATGTTATCAGTAGCTTGATCAGCTTAGTATAAGGGATTGAGGCCTTTTGTAACTGCTCAAAGTCAGACGAAAATAATGCAATCAATCTGTTCGGGATGGTCTCTGATTGTGATAACACTTATTTTTTTCACTTCGGATGTATTGGAGAACCATTATAACATAATCTAAGTAGTATGGATAATGTTTGGTAGAAAACCTATGCTCTCCATTAAATTTCTGAAGTGGTTATTGTTAGCGATCTGACCAAGAAACGAGCTAACTTACATTAGCTCTAGCTAAATACACTCTACATTTTCTTATTTATGGAAACTCACTGCAATGCAGACTATACAAATTGTAGCAATAAATACTGGCCCACATACTGCTACAAAAGGACACAATAAGCACCAAGAGAGAGTCTCTGGGCGTTCTTCACATCCACAGGTGCCCCCACACCAGCCAACATCAAACAAACATGCCACCGGAAGCCGCCGAGTTCACCAGAACGTGCCCTTCTAGCCCGGACATGGTAGAAATTAGACAACGCAGAAATAAAACATTCTATGTGAACCAACTTGGTAGCAGTAATTCTGTTAGGTACGATACTAGCCCGTACAAGTCTAAAGACTGGTCCACTACTATGTTCGAGACTAGTAATGCTAGGTGTGATACTATCCTGTCTGGTCTACAGACTGACGGTGCCAAGTGTTCTGGTAAAACTGCTAAATACAAAAATAATTGCAACCCAGGTCTAAAGACCCTCTACCAAGTTTCCCGGTAGAACTGCTAGATATGACAATAGCAACTCAGGTCCAAAGATTGAATTGTTGTGTACGACACCAACACTAATGCAACAAAGCGTAATAGTGAGGCTCGATGCTCACCCTCTAGGTCATTGACTAGAATTACGTAAACCGAGAATTACCTACTCCTTTCCTTGCTTGCGATCCGATACCTTGCAAAGCTAGTGGTACAAGACCTAGCACCAGTGAAGGCGAGAGGAGAAAATCACCAAGTTGTCTTACACAGAAGTCCAGGCCTAACCAAACGCTAATGAGAGACGACCGCCATGACAGAAGTTGATTATGCTAAGCCCACGAAAACACCAAGTTCCCCTCAGACACCGGGAAAATCACTAAATTAGAATAGTCGTAGTGCGTTTAACTTTTAGAATCCCTTCTTGCCAAACTGTTATAAATCTTCAAGAAGACAAAGCACACACTCTATCCTTGTTATTTCCTTATTATAAACATTATAAACTTACGATTGGGCATTCCCGCATCAAAGAAATATGGGATACTAAATAGTAGACATATATTTCCGAAATTCCCCAACACTCAATCGCACACACATATTTTTGGGTTATTTTTCTATTAGTTAATTATTCATATTGTAGTGCAAATAATTTAACTATAGTCGAACGAGTAAAGAAACAGTGTTATTTGTGCTAATAACACAGACTGACTACGCTAAACTCAATTCTTATAACTTAATTAATTTAAAACATTAACTCACCATTTCCACCTGTATAAGTCTAATCTATGTACCTCAGAGTGCTCAAAGGATAAATTTCATTGGATCTAAGAACTCCTACCAAGGGATAATTGCATAAATAGTTTTTACACATGTGCGATTAGTCTGATCATGCGTTGAGCACGAACTTCTTAATCACTAACTCGAGCAAACTGTAAATATATATTTATTTTGCGACTTTGGATATGTTTCTAATGTACGTTATTCTCCATTCATCTGTTTTTTACCCTATAATTAATAATTGTGTATCAATACAAGTGTTGTACTGTACCTATTGCATAACTTGCCTTGTATTTGATCGTATTTATATGTAGAATATTTGGCTTCTCCTCGTTGGTAAGACTCACCAATAACCGATTTGCTCTAGCATAATACTCACACATCCCACTGCTAGAACATCAATATGGATGTCTCCAGCGGTATGTTAGTAAACCTTGGTTGGAAAGTGAGACTAGAACTTGATAAACACCGTGATAACGTTCTTAACCTTTTCCCTGGCTTGAGTCGCCAGAAGCAATGTAGCCGACAGGTTGATAATCTGATAACCAGTTCAATATTAACATAGACACTCTTTTTATGACTCGGGTATCTTCCATCTGTAAATATCTATACCTGGTTAACTCTCTTCAAGCTGTAGATATATCAGCTCGATTGCTTAAGTATTTTTTTGAATTATGGTAGTTTGGGGGTCAGGATTTCTAGACTCGCTATAATTAGATTATAGAGTAAAATTACTTATGTGAGAGTTACAATATTTACTAACAACTCATTTCGCTTTTATCAAATGCAATCAGCCCGAGATTGTTTGGGGATTGTGTTTTGGATCATTTTGGGTAGATGTGGATGTGCTTGGGCAGCTGTGAGTGAATCCTGGTAGGCGTGGGAGAGTGGGGATGGATTCGATCAGAGTCTACACCAAGTTATCTAACAGTTTGGTAAATGGAATCGTGACAGAGAGAGAGAGACCGTTACATAGATACACAGACTACAAAGACCTTGCTGGCCTTGGTAGGTAGTCCGTATTTAGACATGAATTAATAGTTGCTATTAACTAATTTTCCCTGCATTACTCCAGTCTTCTCGAAATAAATTACTAGCCTGCTTTTGAATGTATTAGTTGTATTGTTCTTTAGCACCTTCTCCGGCAATATTTTACCTTCGTTTACCACGTTGTAAGTGGAGATATTTTTTCATGATATTGAGATTCCCCTTCTTGGATTTTCATTGCATTCCATTTCCGCGAGATGTTGAATATATATTAATTGTGAACAGTGCATTAACAGCCAATCAGTTATCTTAATACTACTCATTATCTTGAAACTACTGAACAGCTGACTTCTCAATGTTCTTTTGGTTCGTGAAAATATGTTTTAGTCTATAATATGTTTTAGTCTATAATATGTTTTAGCCTATAATATATAATGTTTTAGTCTATAATATATAATGTTTTAGTCTATAATATATAATGTTTTAGTCTATAATATATAATGTTTTAGTCTATAATATATAATGTTTTAGTCTATAATATATAATGTTTTAGTCTATAATATATAATGTTTTAGTCTATAGTATGTTTTAGTCTATAATATGTTTTAGTCTATAATATATATATATATTTATTTAGTCTATAATATATATATATATTTATTTTTGTCAGTGATGGTATCATGTCGTTCTACGTTACACAGACTCGAGCCTTTCAGTATTTACATTCATGCTCAGTTGAAAATTTAATGATATCCTCAAATGGGACCTTAAATTGCTGTTAATTACCATTTTATATTTATATATAAAAGATTTCAATTAATCTCAGCGTACTATCAGTATAGTTTACAGTTGATCCACATTGACCTGAGATCTCTAAGCATTCATATATTAGAACCCCCAGCTTTCATATATTAGAACCCCCAGCTTTCATATATTAGAACCCCCAGCTTTCATATATTAGAACCCCCAGCTTTCATATATTAGAACCCCCAGCTTTCATATATTAGAACCCCCAGCTTTCATATATTAGAACCCCCAGCTTTCATATATTAGAACCCCCAGCTTTTATATATTAGAACCCCCAGCTTTCATATATTAGAACCCCCAGCTTTTATATATTAGAACCCCCAGCTTTCATATATTAGAACCCCCAGCTTTCATATATTAGAACCCCCAGCTTTCATATATTAGAACCCCCAGCTTTCATATATTAGAACCCCCAGCTTTCATATATTAGAACCCCCAGCTTTCATATATTAGAACCCCCAGCTTTTTAACTATGGCAGAAGCTGCTACTCGTTTCTCTTTCATCTAGTATTTATATTTGGAGTTTATTACTGATGTGTATGACCCGACATGTGCCAATTATCAATGGCAACTGCCATCTTTCCCGTCACTTCGCTTCTTCTTTAACCCTCATCATGCGAGTAGCATCATATAAGACTAAAGTCTTTGGGAGATTCTGTGGGGCGTAGCAGGTCGCCTCATATCTCTTTGTATTTGCCACACTACTTGGTAATAACAGGTAGTACCAAAAGCCTTGTTGGATTGAAAGAAGCCACCAGTTGATTATTCACGGGAGCTGAGTAGTGAAGAACTGCGTATCACTCGGATCTTGGAAGCAGAGGGGTATGTGTCGCACTATTATTCAATATGAGAATCCTAAACACTCCCACTTTCTTGCTTGATTGTAAATTATTCAGAACAACTAGGATTGAAATTGTGATGACTGTGTGTAGGCCAGAGCACAAAATGTATACCACTTTTTTTCTGTAACCACACAAAGCATTATGAATATGACCAAGTGAGGGTCGAGAGTATTCCTGTGTGAAACACACTTCTTTCCAACACCAGTGCCATGTCAACAGATGCATTTGGAACGAGTACTCAGCTTCTACACTTACGGAACAACAATTTCATTTATAGATTTAATGCCACCACAAACACATGAAAACAGCCCGCTAGCGGTGATACGTCTATTATAAACCACCTGTTCTTTGATGGTTAAATTTGGTTGTAGTATATTTCTAGCTTCATTAGTTATCCCTTTCAGTGCGGCGGATTCTATAGGTAAGGATCCACCCTAGCGGCTAAATCCATTCCATATATGTCGCCCTAGCGCTATATCCGTAGCCCTGAGTGAATTGCAATGAGCTCTAATGAGAAAATTGTTAAAACTCTCCCTTATTATTTTGTTGTTCTATATTCTAACTTACTCCCTCTCGGGCATAGGCAGAAAGCCTTTACATTCAACCGTTCAACACGATGAAGCCTGTGAGGTCTCGTTCCAGTCTTGGGAGTGATACATGTGAAGCACTTAGAGCTGCAACCAGCCTTTGCCATCTTGCCTTCGCAAGACCCATGGCACTTGGTTGCCCACTCACGGCTCGAAACAGTCCCATCTGTGGAGCTGTTTCGTCTTTGTGATTCACCGTCTAACCCCAAAGACTCTGACCCTCACTCTCAGAACGCCACCTATTGAGCAATGAACTCACTAGGCATTGCTCCCCTCTAGCATATTTTGAATATGGGAATATTCACACAGTGCTATTAAATCAAAGAACAACGAGGGCATATTTTTGGCGTTTCAGTGGGTTTTGTGGTAATGCACTGATACTAGGTACAGCACAAATTCCATTCCAATATCTTCCCATTGATTCGTTGGGATTCGAACCCGAGACCATTGGATTACCAGTCCAGTGGCAAGACCACTCCACCACACCACCTCTATTACTATCACCATACAAATATCGTATAAACATATTTCAAACCACATACAGTAATAACAAAACTACATATTCAATTCATCAACACGAGAAGAAGACCGCTATAGATGGGCTTTTAGTTTCTTTATGAAGTATTGATGCCATGCTTTATGATACACTACAGTAGTTACTGTTTTCCCTATATATTTCTGTTAGATGGAATTTGGGATACAATTGTCAGAAAACTATAATCCTTGTTTTATAAGTAATTTCTACATGTGTTGCCATGTTTTGCCCATTATTCTCTCTAAGTGAAAGAGATTGAGAACACGTGTGAATTGCATGATGAAGGATGGTATTGATACTTTAAATAGACACCACAGGCACTTCTGTAACTTTCATCTTTCCATGGTGTTGGTGTTGGGTTCAATATGCAACTTTGTGTTTAGTTTTGTAATATTTAACTTCTCACCACGGGAAAATGTAAAGAGGCTACAAAACTGTCTTGATGGCGTAATACATAGTGCGTGGAATTTCGATGAGAGTGTCCTGGGTTCGAGTCCTTGGAGTGCCTCATGTATTTGTTGATTTCATTAATTGAGTTTAGATGTGAAGTTGGTTGGTGTACAAAACATAATACATTGGTGGCGTATAATTGAAATATAAAGACCATACTTCACCACACACTACTCCGCTCGTTCTCTATTCCTTTAGAGGAAAAACGAAGTTACATGTGAAACACTCACAACAAAAATGACGGTTTAGAGGGTCCAGAAGTGCTTAGAAAATTATGTCTTTAGAACACTTATGTTTTACTCTGAATGACATATTTCATTTCTAAAAGAATAAAACACAAAGCGTCGCAAATCACCAAAGTCCTCCATCGAATACTGCTCCAAACCCTTCTCCTCCCTAATGTCTCCGAGAAAGAGTTGCTTGAAGTTTTGTGGTGTACTGTACCATAACGAAATAGCTGATAATGTCTTATGTTTTCGTCTGTCTTGTGATCTGAGGACATGTGGTTTTTATAGTAGATTTTTATGTATTCAGTGTTTGTATTAGTAGGCATGTCGTTTTTGTACCATGTTTCAAGGTGTTTGTTGATGGTGTGGGCGATGTCCGAGTTACTGTACCCATTGTTTACAAGCACCTGGGTGAGCCTCTCGAGTTCCTTGTGAGTGTCTCGCCAGGAGGTGAAGTGTGATAGGGCTCTCCTGACGTAGGCGGCGATGGTGGATCGTAAATATCGCTGGGGGCATTCACTTTCGCCGTTGAGACATAATCCGTTGTTGGTGGGTTTGGTGTAGACAGTGGTGATAAAGCCTGAGGTGTTGTTGTTTACGAGGACATCAAGGAAGGGGAGATGACCGTTAGAGGACTCCTCGAAGGTGAAGTTTAGACTGGAAGAGGCGATGAATCGTTGTTGAAGGTTACGTAGCTCCTGTGGGTCCACATGACCACATGTCCTCAGATCACAAGACAGACGAAAACATAATGAGAGACATTATCAGCAACAACGTAAAAACTACGAACCCTGACCAACACCTTAAACTCACCATATACTACAAATCGAGGAAAACATCACAAGTAGTCATTCGCAACAGCCCGGCTACCGCTAAGAAACCGTCACAAGAGGACCATGTCATATACCGACACACCTGTAACAGTGAGGACTGTGGACCTCACACTTATGTCGGTTTGACAAGGACTCGTCTGTCACGTCGCCTTACCTTCCACCTTCAAGCCGGAGCTATCAAGGACCACTACCACACATCCCCACACCATCAGGAACTCACCAGACCCGACTTAGATAAACACACCTCTATTCTTGATAAAGAAATAGACTCACGCCGCCTATTCATTCTTGAAGCTATATATATACAAACATACCAACCTACTTTAAACACACAAGCGGAATACAGTCAGATCCTACCCTCGGCATGCCCTTCCACAGCGAGGCCCCCCCATGATGCCCCCAGGAATGCCCCCTTCACACACGCAGTCGAACGACGCAGAGGCCCCGCCCACTCCTGCGTCCGGCCAGCCTACCAGAGCTAGTCTTAGGTTAGCCAACCAGCGTGCAGCTAGCACACAATAATCCCTCTCTTGATCTTGTATCGCCTATATAAACTCGACTTATCACCTTCTAACTTCACTTCTCCTTGATAATGATGGCTGCGCCCATTGAAACGTCGGAACCATTTGCAAACCTCCTTTACCAACTTCCTGAAAATACCAGAAAAACTACACGAAAAATTGAGAGTATCAATACAAAACTCAATAATGCAAACTGTGCCTATTATTTTAATCTCACCTGCCTGAAAGAATATATATATATATATATATATATATATATATATATATATATATATACTTTAATTAATTTCATTGGGGGTGTGGTGGTGAGAATAATAAAAATAATATTATTAGTAGGTTTAGGGATATTTCTTCGAGAGGCCGGTCTATATGATCTGTGCCCCCATGAATATTCTTTCCTCTCACTTAAACAGTAGGCTACCATAGTGCGGTTGGGAGTATGAACATGATTAGACTAATATCCAGTATTCGAGAATGGATAATAAGTCGTAGGCGTGTGCATAAACCTTTAACCGTCCTGGTGGTGTAATGGTTAAGGTGGCAAAAATATGTGTGTGATAACCCGGGTTCGAATCCCGGTGGATCATATATACTTTAATTAATTTCATTGGGGGTGTGGTGGTGAGATTAATAAAAATAATATTATTAGTAGGTTTAGGGATATTTCTTCGAGAGGCCGGTCTATATGATCTGTGCCCCATGAATATTCTTTCCTCTCACTTAAACAGTAGGCTACCATAGTGCGGTTGGGAGTATGAACATGATTAGACTAATATCCAGTATTCGAGAATGGATAATAAGTCGTAGGCGTGTGCATAAACCTTTAACCGTCCTGGTGGTGTAATGGTTAAGGTGGCAAAAATATGTGTGTGATAACCCGGGTTCGAATCCCGGTGGATCATATATACTTTAATTAATTTCATTGGGGGTGTGGTGGTGAGATTAATAAAAATAATATATATATATATATATATATATATATATATATATATATATATATATATATATATATAGAGAGAGAGAGAGAGAGAGAGAGAGGAGAACAACTGTAATTTTTACCCAACCACACACCTCCCACTTCCAATATTCTTTCACATACAAAATATACTAAATGTGGAATAGTTTAAATTGTAATTTATATATTTTCCAAGTTAACAATGTACAAGCATTTGAAAAACAAATTTACATATGCTTAATAATAAGAACTATGTAAAATAATGCAAACATGTTTTCAATAAAATACAGCAAATAAGCTGATCTTTAGATAGTCATTTTTATGTGTTCACTTTGACTAGCCTCACATATATTACAATTTTAAAGAGAGAGAGAGAGAGAGAGAGACGTTCTGATGTGCTATGATGAATGTGGAAGAAGAGTAGGGAAGGAAGGAAAGATTAGAGATATTGAGGAGAAATTAAAAGGGAATAAAATTAATGACGAGAGAAGTAACAATGAAGAGATGAGGTTAGGAGAGCACGGCGAATAATAAAAAGATTGCGACCTAAGAATAATAATAGCTGGACAGGTGAACAAATATAAAAGGAAATCATAATAAAAAAGAAGAAGAATACATTATGTGACGCATGTCGAGTATGAGCATGCTGTACAGAACGCCCAGTCAGGCCCCACCCTCGCTAGGATCGTCAGGGCAGGAACTTTGGCTGTAGTCTGTGTAGAGTTTCCTAACTCAGTTTATGTGAACCGTTGTACTATAAGTATTATCATTATGTATTTTGTTTTCTTCTAAGTCAACGAGTTCTATTTTAAATCATTATATATAAGTATTGTGTGTGGGAGATTTATATATATATAATGATGTGATGAGAGAGAGCGAGTTATGTAACGGAGGACAGTGTGCGCGCCACGAGGTGTGTAGGCCTCACTCCCTCCTCCCTCCTTCCCCCCTCCCTCCCCCCTCATCAAGAGCGTGGGAATCCTTTGTCGATCCCAGATTGAGAGAGCGAATGTGACGTCATGATTGCCGTTATGCTCGCTACGGGGCCGAGTATAAAAAGGGAGGTCTCGCCATTTTTAGATCAGAACTCATCAGGCAAAGCGACCTCTCATATCCCTTGCAACTATCGATATTCTTCCGACTGATGTGAACTTTCTCTACTCTCTGAACAGCCTATTTTCTTCTCTTCTCGTCCCTTTTTAACCAATGACCCCTTTGGTGCAGATTTAGTCAGCCAAAGTATTATCGCTTGAGTTCTCACGAGATAAGTGCCTGTTAGATAGCCTATTTTTGGAAGGGTTAACTAGAATAGGATTGATTGATGTTTGTTGCACTCGTATATGCATTTCCCTGTGTACTATTATTCATGTTCCTGTTTTCTGCTGGTTTAGGTAATGCTAGACTGGGATAGGGTTCCTCGAGTTGTGATTTCCTATGAGTGCTAGGTTGGTTGAACCAGCACAATTGCAACGGAGACGTGGGAAGCCTAGGGGGTCTTTTTGATTGTGTACCGTGGGAGTTTAGCACTGTGTTGCGAGTGAGGGCTTTTGCCTGTGCCACCCAACACTGTGCTATCTCATTTGCTTGACTTTGAGAGGATCGCCAGGAGAGAACCAGATACTAGTGATCTGGATCTCTCAAGAGAGCATCCCGTCAATTACCGTAATTTGGCCGCACAGTCTTAAGGACCTCGCTAGGCTACGAGCCGCTTGCTCAGCCATTGTCTCTTAACCTTAGATATCCCAGCTAGACTTTGCTCGACCAGCAGATACAGCATAGTATTGAAGCTTCTCCTTATGTATATTATTGTTTAAGCACTATTGATTTCATGTGTGGCACGCTTAGCTACTTCAGAGATTAGTGGCCCACGAGCACAATCTTAGTAGGCTATTGCCAGTGCATTGTCGGAGTACTTCTTCTTAATGTTTGCCATATCCTATTGCTTATTCTTATAATTCTTCTTATGTCAATTTAAAGCCTTTAATTACCAGTGAGTTATTCATTAAATTGCTGTTCAAAATCCGATACTTACTTCTTATGAGTATTCGAGAAGCATCTAACTTATCAGAAGATTCCTTGCTTGATGCTCGAGGACTATTGTTTAACGTAACGTAATAGTGCCGATCCGAAGTAGAGGGTGGAGGACTTCTTAAGTTCTTAGTTCAAGGGTGGATTACTTCGGCTTCGGCCAACACTATTCTTTAGTGTTGTAGTACTTTCTTCTTTGTTTGATTGTTGACCAGACTAGATAACTCCCGTCTTGTTATTAGTCTGTTGTGTGAAACGCTAGTACCGAGTTCTTGTATACCCCGTTATAGCAGATAGAACTCTGGAGGGTAGTGGCGTTTTTTGTTCGGCTGGCAGTACTCTGGGGTTGGGATCGTGTGTTTCCGTTGTGGCAGCGAGCCATACTCGAGTCCTGTGTAAGAGCCCTAGTGTACCCGAGTGCCCGGTCGTAACAAATGGCGACCTTGCTTAGGATTTTGTGAACAGTATAATTTTTTGCAGAGTTGTACAACATTTGTTTGTTCGTACTTTAGCGTACATATTGAAGAATATTTTTTTTTTGTAAGGCAATTAGGAGAGCATTTAAGAGACTCCAGTTAATTTAGTAATTAGTGCTTGCATAAGGGAGTTTAACACTTTTGTCTCGAGAATTTTTTGGTGAACTTCAGTATGTCGGGCCCTAGTACTGACGAGGAGCGAGAGAGGCTAAGTGAGGAGGTGCCGTTAGTAACTAGTGAGGAGGATGCTAGACTTTTTGTGAGTAAGCGGTACCACGTGACGGAGGAGAGGCTGACTGGGGTGAATGTTTATGGCTTGCACCTGATAGCCAAGGTTTTGGGTCTATCCAATGTAGGAGGGATGTCCAAGGGGGAGCTGATTTCCTGGGTGTTGCGTGGGCGACATGGGGTTTCGGAGGAGAGGGCGTTTGGGGGGTTCCTCCCCAGATCCCCTCTCACTCGACTCCCACAGTGCCGTCCACTCAGTTGCCGGAGGTTAGCACTCTCCCACAGAGGGATGAGCATTGGAAGATTGGAGTGCCCTCGGGCGGTGCGTATGGTGGTTCCCCAGTTCTTGCCCCCCCTCCTTCAGTAGTGGCAGCTCCCTCTTCCGGCCTGTCTCCTGAGATGATATTTAAACTCGAGCTTGCTAAAATTGAGATTGAGGCTAGGAAGCAGGAGATGGAGAATGAGGCTGAGATTAGGAGGCACGAGGCTGAGCTTAGGTACGACTCAGAGAAATATTGTGCTCAAATAGATTTAGATAAGACTCGTGCAGAGTCGACAGGGATTCGGATGGGCCGTGAGGGCCAAGTAAGAGAACAGTCCTTGTCCCACTTAGTCAA
Source organism: Lithodes maja (assembly GCA_037953745.1). NCBI lineage: Eukaryota > Metazoa > Arthropoda > Malacostraca > Decapoda > Lithodidae > Lithodes > Lithodes maja. The sequence continues at coordinate 63,231 of JBAKBP010008233.1, forward strand.
ATTGGTGCCGGCATTTAGTGAAACTGAAGTCACAGAATTTTTTAATCGTTTTGAGAAGAAGTGTAGGGAGCATAATTGGCCTGAAGAGAAGTGGGCAGCTCTGGTCTCCTCAAGACTTACGGGTAAGGGTCTGAAGGCTTATGATGCACTGCCTTTAGAGTCTTGCATTGACTACCCAGAATTGAAGAGAGCTGTCCTACGGGCATACGAGTTGCAACCAGAAACATATCGATTGAAGTTTCGGGGTGTTACGAAGACTAGGGAGGCGACCTTTCTTGAACATGCCCGGGACTTAAAAGATGCACTTGCTAACTGGACACGTTCTGAGAAAGCTGAGACGGCCGAACAGTTGACTGAGCTGTTTCTGCTCGAGCAGTTTTATAAGTGTACTGGTGCAGATATGACTTTAACCTATTAAAGAAAAGAACCCTAAAACTCTACAGGAGGCAGCTGAGATGGCTGACCTCCGGCTATCATTAATTCGTGGGTGCGGGTCTGCCCAGCGTAGTGAGGCAGGTAACAAGGGGCGTGACACCCCACCCCCCCGAGTTAGTGATATACATTATGCAAACAAGTACAAGAGCTATGATACCAAGACTGACCACAAGACTAACACCGTCCCATTTAAGAAGGGGCCGGGCCCTTCCCAGTACCAAGGGAAGCCCAGAGGGGAGTTGGAGTGTTATCTTTGTCATGAAAAGGGGCACTTTGCAAGAGTCTGTCCTAGCAAACTACCTACAGCAGCTGTGTCTTTGGCCTGCAACATTGGTGTGTCTCCGAAGTCTTCTGAGTTTGCCCGGGGCAGTTCGTCAGAGGCTGAGGCACAGCCAATGCAGAAACACCTGAGAGGCTCGAACCCTGCTCAGGATGTTTTTTGCGACCATAGAGGACGGGGTTGCGTGATGTGGGCGGGGCGCAAGCATGGAGTAGAGGTCTTGCGTGATACAGGTGCTTCCCAGACTCTGATGAACAATTTGACTGGCTACCCTATAAATGCGGCTCGGGTGGTAGTGGTGCAGGGTATTAATGCAACTCGGTCATACCCGCTGGTGCGGTTGGAGTTGGAGGTGGATGGTGTGGCACGTGAATTGGATGTTGGGATTGTGGAGAAACTGCCAGTGGAGGGCGTCGACCTTCTTCTCGGCAACGACTTTGCAATGCCCGCTTCTGAGGTTCTACCCTTAGTCGTTGCCGAGAGGCCGGCCGACGTGAGTGGGGGAGAACAAGAGTGTGTCGAGCGGTGCCAGGCACAACCCATGGCGTGTGCTGTCACCCGAGCTCGGGCAGATAAAGTGTCACAGCCTAGTCCTCCGTCTTCAGACCAGCAGAGGAACGATCAACAGGAGGAGGCTAAAGCTGGAGTTGGTTTTAAGAGTTTTGACTCGGCGGCTCTCCTGGGTGATTTAGTATTGGCACCTATGTTAGAGTCTGGAGAGGCCCCAGGACCTGTCACAGCTAGTGAGGAGGTAGGGCCGGAAGAGACTCCGAGGCAGCAACGTTGCACACGGAGAGAAAAAAGGATTGCTCAGTTTGATATTGGGGAAGGATTTGGGTTGCTTCGGAAGCATCTAGACAGGTTGGTTCCCTCAGATATTTGTAAACTGCAGTTGGAGGATCCGGAAGTTCAGAAGTGTGGTAATGGTGCTGTCGAGATTAAACACGAGGACGGGGAAGCATGTCATGTGAACCTGTTGGAGGAGTTTGTGAGGCAACCACCTGAGCAGCCTACTGTCCCTGCGTTGGTCTGCCGCGGCCAAGGTGGAGAAGGAGAGGGGGGCAGTAGGGCACAGGTGGAGGAGAGTAGGGATTGTCATGTCTCGGCGAAGCAGTGGGCGGGGGACACGAGTCTGGTGGCTGTGGAAGTGCTAGAGCACCTGCCTGAGCAGCAGTGTGCAGCACTCCAGCACCAGCTCGGTTCATACCCCACTGGTCGTGCCGAGCCCCTGAGTCTCACAACTCGGGCGGTGCGAGATGTTCCGCAGGCAGGTCATGTGACTGTTAAAAGACCGTTAGCCTCGTTGTTTCGGTGGTTTAAGGTGGGCGACGAGGCCTTGGCATGGTTGCCAGGTCAGGGTCGACCCATGGCTGCCAAGGGTGGTGGTCAAAAGGAGGACATTGAGCAGATTGGTAAGGTCGGCTGTGGTATCGCAGTGCCCGGTCGTCGCATAGCCTCCCAATGCTGCTCTAGTCTAATGCAACAGCCCTACCATAGACCGACTGTATCTGGCCATGTCGCTGAAAGCGGTGATGCTGCGCAGGCAGATGTCGTCACAAGGAATGCGGGGGTGCGCATGTACGGTATCGGCGGGGAAGCCTTAGCAATAATGAACTGTGGGAGTGACTGCACGGGTGGTACTGATTGTCCCTCTCATGACCTGGCTGTTCTAGGGACGAAGGTGGAGAAGGAGGGAGACTACAGGTTAGAAGCTGCGGTCTCGGCTGGGTTGTGGGAGGGCACAAGGCATGTTGTTCGTGGAGACAGTGCAAGGCAGTTATTTACTAGGCTATGGCAGTACTTTCGCATGTTTGTTGCTTCTCCAGGCCTGAGGTACGGGGTAGAATCCGACATGCAGGCTGGAGATAGTGCAAGGCTCAGTTTAATTCCCTGCCGTATAAATCCTGCTCGACAGCCTATGGTGCAAGCAGAGCTGGATTACGTGTGGACGAAGGATCTGAGGGATAAGGAATGTCGTGAGTGGTCGTTGCTTGTAACTTTGTCCGAGCGTGCTAAAGAGGTATGTGGTTTTGTTGTGGACGGGAGTACCTACCAGTGCAATGTTGTGCCTGACGGACTTAAGAATGCACCAGCAACGTGTCAGAGCCTGATGAATGAAAGTGAAAAGGACGATGATGCGCTGGGGCATTTCGAGATCTATGTTCCAGCCTATGGTCCGGTCGGTGTAGTTTACCCAGATCATTGCCCTCTCGAGATCTTGGACCAGTTTCACAATCGGAATATGAGGCTGACCAGGTGGTCACTAAGGTTATTGGTATATAACCTGGACATAAGCCATATTGCCGGTTGTGACAACGAGGTTGCATGTGGTCGTTCAGGGGTATATGATCCTGGGTAGATTGACACACGGGTAGCCTCCTGCTTTGGTTTGAGTAGTATTTTGCGCTTGGTGCTTGTTGGCTCGCGGTTGTAGCCCAGCGTATTGGGTCGTAAAGCAGGATTGTTGAGCGTTTGGTATAGAAGAAAATAGGCTGCCCTTATAGTGCAGCCGAAAAAAACATATTAAAATATAAAAATCATATAAAAACTCTTTCTTTTTGATATAGATAATTGTATAAGTTTGTCATAGCCTGTAGTGTTTGAGTAGTCCACGAACTATCAAACGGCTGAGCTGCTGTAAGCTCGCTCTGGGAGCATGATATTATGTCTTTTACTATTGTTGGGAGGAGTTATGAAATGTGAATTTTTTTTTAAGATGTGTTTTAGTGATAAACTCAGCGTTGTTTTAGTGCCATGCGGTCGCTGGATGTGAGGGGTTTGATGGGGTTCTGTATATCAGATTTTAGCTCAGGGTTGAGCAAGTAAAATCTTGGGGGAGGTGTGACGCATGTCGAGTATGAGCATGCTGTACAGAACGCCCAGTCAGGCCCCACCCTCGCTAGGATCGTCAGGGCAGGAACTTTGGCTGTAGTCTGTGTAGAGTTTCCTAACTCAGTTTATGTGAACCGTTGTACTATAAGTATTATCATTATGTATTTTGTTTTCTTCTAAGTCAACGAGTTCTATTTTAAATCATTATATATAAGTATTGTGTGTGGGAGATTTATATATATATAATGATGTGATGAGAGAGAGCGAGTTATGTAACGGAGGACAGTGTGCGCGCCACGAGGTGTGTAGGCCTCACTCCCTCCTCCCTCCTTCCCCCCTCCCTCCCCCCTCATCAAGAGCGTGGGAATCCTTTGTCGATCCCAGATTGAGAGAGCGAATGTGACGTCATGATTGCCGTTATGCTCGCTACGGGGCCGAGTATAAAAAGGGAGGTCTCGCCATTTTTAGATCAGAACTCATCAGGCAAAGCGACCTCTCATATCCCTTGCAACTATCGATATTCTTCCGACTGATGTGAACTTTCTCTACTCTCTGAACAGCCTATTTTCTTCTCTTCTCGTCCCTTTTTAACCAATGACCCCTTTGGTGCAGATTTAGTCAGCCAAAGTATTATCGCTTGAGTTCTCACGAGATAAGTGCCTGTTAGATAGCCTATTTTTGGAAGGGTTAACTAGAATAGGATTGATTGATGTTTGTTGCACTCGTATATGCATTTCCCTGTGTACTATTATTCATGTTCCTGTTTTCTGCTGGTTTAGGTAATGCTAGACTGGGATAGGGTTCCTCGAGTTGTGATTTCCTATGAGTGCTAGGTTGGTTGAACCAGCACAATTGCAACGGAGACGTGGGAAGCCTAGGGGGTCTTTTTGATTGTGTACCGTGGGAGTTTAGCACTGTGTTGCGAGTGAGGGCTTTTGCCTGTGCCACCCAACACTGTGCTATCTCATTTGCTTGACTTTGAGAGGATCGCCAGGAGAGAACCAGATACTAGTGATCTGGATCTCTCAAGAGAGCATCCCGTCAATTACCGTAATTTGGCCGCACAGTCTTAAGGACCTCGCTAGGCTACGAGCCGCTTGCTCAGCCATTGTCTCTTAACCTTAGATATCCCAGCTAGACTTTGCTCGACCAGCAGATACAGCATAGTATTGAAGCTTCTCCTTATGTATATTATTGTTTAAGCACTATTGATTTCATGTGTGGCACGCTTAGCTACTTCAGAGATTAGTGGCCCACGAGCACAATCTTAGTAGGCTATTGCCAGTGCATTGTCGGAGTACTTCTTCTTAATGTTTGCCATATCCTATTGCTTATTCTTATAATTCTTCTTATGTCAATTTAAAGCCTTTAATTACCAGTGAGTTATTCATTAAATTGCTGTTCAAAATCCGATACTTACTTCTTATGAGTATTCGAGAAGCATCTAACTTATCAGAAGATTCCTTGCTTGATGCTCGAGGACTATTGTTTAACGTAACGTAATAGTGCCGATCCGAAGTAGAGGGTGGAGGACTTCTTAAGTTCTTAGTTCAAGGGTGGATTACTTCGGCTTCGGCCAACACTATTCTTTAGTGTTGTAGTACTTTCTTCTTTGTTTGATTGTTGACCAGACTAGATAACTCCCGTCTTGTTATTAGTCTGTTGTGTGAAACGCTAGTACCGAGTTCTTGTATACCCCGTTATAGCAGATAGAACTCTGGAGGGTAGTGGCGTTTTTTGTTCGGCTGGCAGTACTCTGGGGTTGGGATCGTGTGTTTCCGTTGTGGCAGCGAGCCATACTCGAGTCCTGTGTAAGAGCCCTAGTGTACCCGAGTGCCCGGTCGTAACAATTATCATCCCCGGAGGAAATGGGTTGAAGAGAAAACAAATGGACATCAGATGATGGAAACCCTGATAAAGGAGGGAACTGAAAATATAGAGAAAAGTACATGCATGAATAAAATGGATGAACACATTAGGGGTAGTGCAATTTTGTAAGTTTTAGATACAGTTTTATACAACAAAGTTTATATACACAGACACAGCTAGATAATAGATAGATATAAGAAGAGAGATAGAGATTTACATATATTTACATAGATACACTGACCACACAGACCTTACGATCCCAGCGAGGTGGTCAGGACTTAATTCTAGTAGAGATAGCTAACCCGAGAATAAAGGACAGTGGAAGGAAAGGATAGCAAAGAAGAAGAAGAGAGAGCGAGAGAGAGAGAGAGAGAGGATGAATGGGGAAAGATATAGAGGGGAGCTAGACAGATAAGGTAAATAAATGAGACCAGCACAATGTGAATAAAACATGAGGATCAAGAATCAGAGAAAGAAACTAAAAAGATAAGGCATTCGAATGTGAAGAATAAGGTGAGATCAAAGCATTAATAATTTATCAGCAAGTAAAGAAATCACCAAACATAAACATTAAAGGCACATTTTATAAGCCTATGAAATGTATGAGTGAATATAGGAAATTTAAAAAGGGAAACTAGTAATTTGAAATAATGAATGCCAATTAAAGGCAAATATACATTAAAGATATACTGGAGGGAATAACAATATACAACAGTGCATTGAATATAATGTTTAAAGTGAGAGACAGAGAGAGAATAATTTGAATATTTAAAATGAAGTAGGAAAACAGATAATACACTAATACTTGTACAATGGCTAACCTATATACAGTGCAGTATTCGTATGTGGATGCAATAATAATATAATGAAAATGTTCCTGGGGCTCTCAAAATATGAGAGTACAAGTATGTACCTATATGAACATTCACGGTTACCAATTACTATATTAACATTCACTGTTACCAATTACTATATGAACATTCACTGTTACCAATTACTATATGAACATTCACTGTTACCAATTACTATATGAACATTCACTGTTACCAATTACTATATGAACATTCACTGTTACCAATTACTTATTAGAGAGCTAACCTATAAATTCATTCAGCTCCTTAACACTTCTGAGAACAATATAACTCCCAGCATAGCGTACACCTCTAGGAATCTTGCACATTGGAGGAGGTTGCTCTAAGTCTAACCTTATGTAATGTATTCAGGTCTGCTACTTTACAGAATTAGCATACCGGTACTGAACTGCATAGTCCAGTACCGGTATTTCTATACTGTACTGTGGCAATTTCCTGTACCGGTAGCTAAATTATGTGAGGCATAGTACTGTACACTATTAAGACATTTGATCATTAAAATGTGCAGTAATTTGATGGCCACTGTTTGTGGTTGGGACAGTGCTGTGAACTACATACTGGCAAACTGGGTAGTATTCTATTTTGTGTATGTATGTACAGTATACGTGTATGTTATTGTGAGGTGTATAATGTATATGGACCCCATTATGGTCACCTCTGTGCTGTGTGAGGTTGGAATAAATCATTATTTTGTATTATTATTATTATTGAATATGTAAGAAAAGAAATACTGTAGGTCCAATTGTCCATTGTATATTTGCTCTTCCTCCTCCTCCTCTTCCTCGTCTTTCTTGTCATGTCTCTTCTACATTTCCCTTGTTTTCCTTCTGCGTCATTCTGTATTCTTTCTTCTTCATGTTTTTAGTTAGTTCTCTTATTGCTGTGTTTGTTTTTCCTTCTCTTACACCCGTCTATTACTTTTCCCATTTTCTCTATATATTACCCATTGGTATTATTTTCCTCGTACTAGCAACTCCATTACCTCTTTCTTCTGTATTTTCCTTAAACTATTTTCAAATTATCCATTGTCCACTATATTCTTTATTAGATTCCTCAGTTTTTAATCATAATCATGATCACCACCACCATCTTCACAATTAATATACTATATCCTCATCAATTGTCATCCAAATTATCATCTCATTCATTATAATTCATCTACTACAGAATCTTTGTGATCAATATAATTATTAGCCTTACCTTTCCAATATCATGTTTGATCTCAATTGGGTAAACAATTGCCTTTCTCAGTTTTCATCTGACTGTCCTTCGTCTAAAAAATATAGATGCAGATCCTACATTGTCACTTTCGTGATTAGGAACGTAAACATTACCAAAATTACAACATTGACATTTGTTTATATTATCAAAAATAATCTGCAATATATAATCTTCCAATCATCCATATTAATTTGAACTCTTTGTGCCCATTCTTCTTCCTAATTTATCACGGCTTTTCCGTTTCAATCTTCATGACGTTACCTAAATGTGTCGTTAATTTTTTTTTGTTTTATTTATCTGTCATATATTGTCCTTATATCTTCAACAATCGTTCATTATACATCGTATTTGTTCTCGTTCGATTTTGTTATCATTATCATCTCCTAGGCCTTGCTTCTTCCCGAAGAAACCCCGCTAAAGGATGACCTATGCAGAAACGCCTACAGGGTACTTTGTCTACACTTCCTTTGCCCGTACCACAATGTTCTTTCCACTATGTGGGAGAATATTTGTCCATACCATTGGTGATTTACAATTACAAGCGGTTACACTTCACTTCACTTCCATGTGAAATTCTTAGCATTCTGTCCTCATCCATAGTCGACCCACCTCAAAGAACTTCTCTTAATCAACGTAACCACTCCACATTCAATGCCCAGAAAAATGCTCCTTCATTCCAAAAGACTTATAATATTTAAACTTATCTATATTACTCACTCAAACCAGCTTGCTCACACCAAATGTCATTCCGAAATAACGCATTCTCCCAGCTCAAAGTTTCGAAAAGACCTCATCACCTGCTCCATTGAGTCGTGTCCTTAATTAATGTCCTTTAATTATCAATCTTCAATACTGTATTCACTTTAATAAATAATCCTCGGCTTCCCACCTTGTCCTCAAAAGAACAAATAATGTTCTATTAAGCCCTTAATCCCAGTCTCCGATTCAACTAAGTAATTAATTCTTAGACACCATTTCGACCTATACCTAACCATTAGTCCTGAACTTCCAATCTCGCCCTCCACCTCCTCGTCCTCAACCTCAACCTCCTCAACATCAAAAGTGACGCTGAGTTCAATCTCAACTTTGGCCTCTGAGCTTGTCCAGGCATACTCGAGGCGTCTGTGTGTTGCAGGACTGTCTGTGTATGTTGCAGGACTGTCTGTGTGTGTTGCAGGACTGGCTGTATGTGTTGCAGGACTGTCTGTGTGTGTTGCAGGACTGTCTGTGTGTTGCAGGACTGTCTGTGTGTGTTGCAGGACTGGCTGTATGTGTTGCAGGACTGTCTGTGTGTGTTGCAGGACTGGTTGTATGTGTTGCAGGACTGTCTGTGAATGTTGCAGGACTGTCTGTGAATGTTGCAGGACTGTGTGTGTGTTGCAGGACTGGCTGTGTGTGTTGCAGGACTGGCTGTATGTGTTGCAGGACTGGCTGTGTGTATTGCAAGACTGTCTGTGTGTGTTGCAGGATGTGTGCGCGCGCTCGTGTGTGTCTGCTATTTTGTGTGTGTGTGTGTGTGTGTGTGTGTGTGTGTGTGTGTGTGTTAGATCACGTGTTTGTGAGTGTGCTTGTGCGTTACAGAGTGGAAGTGAGTGTGTGGGTGTGGGTTTTTTTTTTTTTTTTTTTTTTTTTTTTTTTTTCTATATTCCAACTTACTTCCTCTCGGGCATAGGCTGAGAGCCTTAACATTCACCGCTTTACAATGAACAGTGAAGCCCGTGAGGTCTTGTTCCAGTCTAGGGAGTGAGACATGTGAAGCACGTAGAGTACAACGAGCACCTGCCATCTTGCCTTCACATGAGGCACGGTGCTCACTCATGGCCCGAAACGACCCCATCTCTGAAGCCATCTCGTTCCCGTGCTTCACTGTCTCACCCTCTACACTCGGACTCTCACACTTACACACACACAACGCCACCTGTTGAGCAGATAACTCACCAGGCATTGCACCCCTATAGCATATTTTGAATATGGGAATATTCATACAGTGCTATTTAATCAGGGAACAATGAGGGTATTTTATTGACGTTTCGGTGGGCTTTGTGGTAATGCACTGATACTAGGTACAGCACAAATTTCATCCCAATAATATCTTCCCATTGATACATCGGGATTTGAACCCGGGACCTTTGGATTACCAGGCCAGTGGCAAGACCACTCCACCACACCTCCCCTAAATAGGTGGGTGTGAGGGAAGGAGGAAAAGCGTGTGTGTACAAAGGTACAAAGGAGTACAGAGGAAATCAAGCAACAACATATCTAGTGACCCTTCTAGGCTGCTTGTCCTCCAAAACACTGAGGATCAAGTGTCCAAACAGTGGTTTAGAGTGGGTAAGGGAACATTGGAAAGGGAACTACTGCCCTGGAACTAATGTCCGTGGCAGGATTAGGAAGTTAGTAGGGGACAGATGGGTTATTAACTGAGGGGGGATAAAATTAAGTTATTCATTTACAAACGCAGTCAGTCGCGGGTTTGATGCGAGATAAAAGGTGCAAAAGGTGCCAGACGAGCCCATCCTCGCAAGGGAGCGAGCTGTCGTTTCAAACAGTTGTGACGCACCCAGTGCGTGGCAACGCAACCTGATTGTACTCCTTGGTACTCCACTGTACCGCCCGTACCACTGTACCGTGCTGGCTGCCTATATTGAGTGTGACAACGTATAACTATGTTCTTTGTATCTCTGCAAAGGTCTCGTCATGTGCTAACCAGTGGTGGGTTTTGTTTTAAGCCATGTCGAGACCTTCCATTTAATATGTAGTATCAATAGAGAAGTTGATAGATAAGACAATGGGAGTTCAGAGAGAGAGAGTGAGTTAGGCTTCAGAGCGAGAGGGTAGCAATGCGCCACGCTGCCGGGGGGGTGGTTGCCAGACGTATGGACTGGTTGGCAGCCTTGCGCTTATAGCTAGGCGCGACAGGGTTGGTAGTCCATTGCCGCCTGCCTATGCTGCCTGGGCTGCCCATGTTGTCGTACTGCACATTGCCTGGAGGCTCGCTGTGTGTTCCATGATCAGGTTGCCTAGAACCTTTGAGATTCTAACATCCCTTGCCCTCTCTCCCAACTTCTCACGGTTGCACTCTTTCTCTCTGACGACATTACTCTCATTTCATTCTTCTCTCTATTTAAATGCATAACCTTCCCTTGAGGTCCTAAAGGAGTTTCAGCACTCACCTCTCGTATTACTCTTAGGACAAGCATATATTTACATGTATTAGATTTAAGGGGTTAATGTGAACAGCGATCTTCTTGATGAGGATAGTTGGTGAACGTTCTACATGTTCACAAGTTATATGCCCAGCTCATCATCCAATTTGTGACTAGACTAGTGCCATGTGTAAGAGCCCGACCATGCCCAGGAGTTGTCTGTAGAGGGGCGAGGACTTAGCCTTGATTTGCCTACCGAGCCAGGAGCGAGTGTAGTACCAGAGACTACAGCTCGCTCGTAGTGCCGGTATAGTAGAGTAACGTAATTTATCTGTCCTTGTGTTCTCTGCAGTCTTTTCCTGGGTTCTCGCTTTCGGTGCTGGGACTCGTTGTTCCTGTGACTTGGCCTGTGTTACGACCGGGCACTCGGGTACACTAGGGCTCTTACACAGGACTCGAGTATGGCTCGCTGCCACAACGGAAACACACGATCCCAACCCCAGAGTACTGCCAGCCGAACAAAAAACGCCACTACCCTCCAGAGTTCTATCTGCTATAACGGGGTATACAAGAACTCGGTACTAGCGTTTCACACAACAGACTAATAACAAGACGGGAGTTATCTAGTCTGGTCAACAATCAAACAAAGAAGAAAGTACTACAACACTAAAGAATAGTGTTGGCCGAAGCCGAAGTAATCCACCCTTGAACTAAGAACTTAAGAAGTCCTCCACCCTCTACTTCGGATCGGCACTATTACGTTACGTTAAACAATAGTCCTCGAGCATCAAGCAAGGAATCTTCTGATAAGTTAGATGCTTCTCGAATACTCATAAGAAGTAAGTATCGGATTTTGAACAGCAATTTAATGAATAACTCACTGGTAATTAAAGGCTTTAAATTGACATAAGAAGAATTATAAGAATAAGCAATAGGATATGGCAAACATTAAGAAGAAGTACTCCGACAATGCACTGGCAATAGCCTACTAAGATTGTGCTCGTGGGCCACTAATCTCTGAAGTAGCTAAGCGTGCCACACATGAAATCAATAGTGCTTAAACAATAATATACATAAGGAGAAGCTTCAATACTATGCTGTATCTGCTGGTCGAGCAAAGTCTAGCTGGGATATCTAAGGTTAAGAGACAATGGCTGAGCAAGCGGCTCGTAGCCTAGCGAGGTCCTTAAGACTGTGCGGCCAAATTACGGTAATTGACGGGATGCTCTCTTGAGAGATCCAGATCACTAGTATCTGGTTCTCTCCTGGCGATCCTCTCAAAGTCAAGCAAATGAGATAGCACAGTGTTGGGTGGCACAGGCAAAAGCCCTCACTCGCAACACAGTGCTAAACTCCCACGGTACACAATCAAAAAGACCCCCTAGGCTTCCCACGTCTCCGTTGCAATTGTGCTGGTTCAACCAACCTAGCACTCATAGGAAATCACAACTCGAGGAACCCTATCCCAGTCTAGCATTACCTAAACCAGCAGAAAACAGGAACATGAATAATCGCACACAGGGAAATACATATACGAGTGCAACAAACATCAATCAATCCTATTCTAGTTAACCCTTCCAAAAATAGGCTATCTAACAGGCACTTATCTCGTGAGAACTCAAGCGATAATACTTTGGCTGACTAAATCTGCACCAAAGGGGTCATTGAGGTTATAAACAGGGACGAGAAGAGAAGAAGGTAGGCTGTTCAGAGAGTAGAGAAAGTTCACATCAGTCGGAAGAATATGGATAGTTGCAAGGGATATGAGAGGTCGCTTTGCCTGATGAGTTCTGATCTAAAAATGGCGAGACCTCCCTTTTTATACTCGGCCCCGTAGCGAGCATAACGGCAATCATGACGTTACATTCGCTCTCTCAATCTGGGATCGACAAAGGATTCCCACGCTCTTGATGAGGGGGGAGGGAGGGGGGAAGGAGGGAGGAGGGAGTGAGGCCTACACACCTCGTGGCGCGCACACTGTCCTCCGTTACATAACTCTCTCTCTCTTCGCATCATTATATATATATAAATCCCACACACAATACTTATATCTAATGATATAAAATAGAACTCGTTGACTTAGAAGAAAACAAAATACATAATGATAATACTTATAGTACAACGGTTCACATAAACTGAGTTAGGAAACTCTACACAGACTACAGCCAAAGTTCCTGCCCTGACGATCCTAGCGAGGGTGGGGCCTGACTGGGCGTTCTGTACAGCATGCTCATACTCGACATGCGTCACACCTCCCCCAAGATTTTACTTGCTCAACCCTGAGCTAAAATCTGATATACAGAACCCCATCAAACCCCTCACACCCAGCGACCGCATGGCACTAAAACAACGCTGAGTTTATCACTAAAACACATCTTATAAAAAAAAAAAAAAAAAAGAAAAATCACATTTCATAACTCCTCCCAACAATAGTAAAAGACATAATATCATGCTCCCAGAGCGAGCTTACAACAGCTCAGCCGTTTGATAGTTCGTGGACTACTCAAACACTTTATAGGCTATGACAAACTTATACAATTATCTTCATCAAAAAGAAAGAGTTTTTATATGATTTTTATATTTTAATATGTTTTTTCCGGCTGCACTATAAGGGCAGCCTATTTTTCTTCTATACCAAACGCTCAACTCCTGCTTTACGACCCAATACGCTGGGCTACAACCGCGAGCCAACAAGCACCAAGCGCAAAATACTACTCAAACCAAAGCAGGAGGCTACCCGTGTGTCAATTTACCCAGGATCATATACCCCTGAACGACCACATGCAACCTCGTTGTCACAACCGGCAATATGGCTTATGTCCAGGTTATATACCAATAACCTTAGTGACCACCTGGTCAGCCTCATATTCCGATTGTGAAACGGGTCCAAGATCTTGAGAGGGTAATGATCTGGGTAAACTACACCGACCGGACCATAGGCTGGAACATAGATCTCGAAATGCCCCAGCGCATCATTGTCCTTTTCACTTTCATTCATCAGGCTCTGACACGTTGCTGGTGCACTCTTAAGTCCGTCAGGCACAACATTGCACTGGTAGGTACTCCCGTCCACAACAAAACCACATACCTCTTTAGCACGCTCGGACAAAGTTACAAGCAACGACCACTCACGACATTCCTTATCCCTCAGATCCTTCGTCCACACGTAATCCAGCTCTGCTTGCACCATAGGCTGTCGAGCAGGATTTATACGGCAGGGAATTAAACTGAGCCTTGCACTATCTCCAGCCTGCATGTCGGATTCTACCCCGTACCTCAGGCCTGGAGAAGCAACAAACATGCGAAAGTACTGCCATAGCCTAGTAAATAACTGCCTTGCACTGTCTCCACGAACAACATGCCTTGTGCCCTCCCACAACCCAGCCGAGACCGCAGCTTCTAACCTGTAGTCTCCCTCCTTCTCCACCTTCGTCCCTAGAACAGCCAGGTCATGAGAGGGACAATCAGTACCACCCGTGCAGTCACTCCCACAGTTCATTATAGCTAAGGCTTCCCCGCCGATACCGTACATGCGCACCCCCACATTCCTTGTGACGACATCTGCCTGCGCAGCATCACCGCTTTCAGCGACATGGCCAGATACAGTCGGTCTATGGTAGGGCTGTTGCATTAGACTAGAGCAGCATTGGGAGGCTATGCGACGACCGGGCACTGCGATACCACAGCCGACCTTACCAATCTGCTCAATGTCCTCCTTTTGACCACCACCCTTGGCAGCCATGGGTCGACCCTGACCTGGCAACCATGCCAAGGCCTCGTCGCCCACCTTAAACCACCGAAACAACGAGGCTAACGGTCTTTTAACAGTCACATGACCTGCCTGCGGAACATCTCGCACCGCCCGAGTTGTGAGACTCAGGGGCTCGGCACGACCAGTGGGGTATGAACCGAGCTGGTGCTGGAGTGCTGCACACTGCTGCTCAGGCAGGTGCTCTAGCACTTCCACAGCCACCAGACTCGTGTCCCCCGCCCACTGCTTCGCCGAGACATGACAATCCCTACTCTCCTCCACCTGTGCCCTACTGCCCCCCTCTCCTTCTCCACCTTGGCCGCGGCAGACCAACGCAGGGACAGTAGACTGCTCAGGTGGTTGCCTCACAAACTCCTCCACCAGGTTCACATGACATGCTTCCCCGTCCTCGTGTTTAATCTCGACAGCACCATTACCACACTTCTGAACTTCCGGATCCTCCAACTGAGCAACCCTTTTTTCTCTCTGTGTGTAACGTTGCTGCCTCTGAGTCTCTTCCGGCCCTACCTCCTCACTAGCTGTGACAGGTCCTGGGGCCTCTCCAGACTCTAACATAGGTGCTAATACTGAATCAACCAGGAGAGCCGCCGAGTCAAAACTCTTAAAACCAACTCCAGCTTTAGCCTCCTCCTGTTGATCGTTCCTCTGCTGGTCGGAAGACGGAGGACTAGGCTGTGACACTTTAGCTGCCTGAGCTCGGGTGACAGCACACGCCATGGGTTGTGCCTGGCACCGCTCGACACACTCTTGCTCTTCCCTACTCACGTCGGCCGGCCTCTCGGCAACGACTAAGGGTAGAACCTCAGAAGCGGGCATTGCAAAGTCGTTGCCGAGAAGAAGGTCGACGCCCTCCACTGGCAGTTTCTCCACAATCCCGACATCCAATTCACGTGTCACACCATCCACCTCCAACTCCAACCGCACCAGCGGGTATGACCGAGTTGCATTAATACCCTGCACCACTACCACCCGAGCCGCATTTATAGGGTAGCCAGTCAAATTGTTCATCAGAGTCTGGGAAGCACCTGTATCACGCAAGACCTCTACTCCATGCTTGCGCCCCGCCCACATCACGCAACCCCGTCCTCTATGGTCGCAAAAAACATCCTGGCAAGGTCGCCATTTGTTACGACCGGGCACTCGGGTACACTAGGGCTCTTACACAGGACTCGAGTATGGCTCGCTGCCACAACGGAAACACACGATCCCAACCCCAGAGTACTGCCAGCCGAACAAAAAACGCCACTACCCTCCAGAGTTCTATTTGCTATAACGGGGTATACAAGAACTCGGTACTAGCGTTTCACACAACAGACTAATAACAAGACGGGAGTTATCTAGTCTGGTCAACAATCAAACAAAGAAGAAAGTACTACAACACTAAAGAATAGTGTTGGCCGAAGCCGAAGTAATCCACCCTTGAACTAAGAACTTAAGAAGTCCTCCACCCTCTACTTCGGATCGGCACTATTACGTTACGTTAAACAATAGTCCTCGAGCATCAAGCAAGGAATCTTCTGATAAGTTAGATGCTTCTCGAATACTCATAAGAAGTAAGTATCGGATTTTGAACAGCAATTTAATGAATAACTCACTGGTAATTAAAGGCTTTAAATTGACATAAGAAGAATTATAAGAATAAGCAATAGGATATGGCAAACATTAAGAAGAAGTACTCCGACAATGCACTGGCAATAGCCTACTAAGATTGTGCTCGTGGGCCACTAATCTCTGAAGTAGCTAAGCGTGCCACACATGAAATCAATAGTGCTTAAACAATAATATACATAAGGAGAAGCTTCAATACTATGCTGTATCTGCTGGTCGAGCAAAGTCTAGCTGGGATATCTAAGGTTAAGAGACAATGGCTGAGCAAGCGGCTCGTAGCCTAGCGAGGTCCTTAAGACTGTGCGGCCAAATTACGGTAATTGACGGGATGCTCTCTTGAGAGATCCAGATCACTAGTATCTGGTTCTCTCCTGGCGATCCTCTCAAAGTCAAGCAAATGAGATAGCACAGTGTTGGGTGGCACAGGCAAAAGCCCTCACTCGCAACACAGTGCTAAACTCCCACGGTACACAATCAAAAAGACCCCCTAGGCTTCCCACGTCTCCGTTGCAATTGTGCTGGTTCAACCAACCTAGCACTCATAGGAAATCACAACTCGAGGAACCCTATCCCAGTCTAGCATTACCTAAACCAGCAGAAAACAGGAACATGAATAATCGCACACAGGGAAATACATATACGAGTGCAACAAACATCAATCAATCCTATTCTAGTTAACCCTTCCAAAAATAGGCTATCTAACAGGCACTTATCTCGTGAGAACTCAAGCGATAATACTTTGGCTGACTAAATCTGCACCAAAGGGGTCATTGAGGTTATAAACAGGGACGAGAAGAGAAGAAGGTAGGCTGTTCAGAGAGTAGAGAAAGTTCACATCAGTCGGAAGAATATGGATAGTTGCAAGGGATATGAGAGGTCGCTTTGCCTGATGAGTTCTGATCTAAAAATGGCGAGACCTCCCTTTTTATACTCGGCCCCGTAGCGAGCATAACGGCAATCATGACGTCACATTCGCTCTCTCAATCTGGGATCGACAAAGGATTCCCACGCTCTTGATGAGGGGGGAGGGAGGGGGGAAGGAGGGAGGAGGAGGAGTGAGGCCTACACACCTCGTGGCGCGCACACTGTCCTCCGTTACATAACTCTCTCTCTCTTCGCATCATTATATATATATAAATCCCACACACAATACTTATATCTAATGATATAAAATAGAACTCGTTGACTTAGAAGAAAACAAAATACATAATGATAATACTTATAGTACAACGGTTCACATAAACTGAGTTAGGAAACTCTACACAGACTACAGCCAAAGTTCCTGCCCTGACGATCCTAGCGAGGGTGGGGCCTGACTGGGCGTTCTGTACAGCATGCTCATACTCGACATGCGTCACACCTGCTAGCTAGAACACATGGGGATGATGAGTGGGTTATATCTTTATTTTACTATGCATTGCAGCTCTCTTTAAGTTTATGTATGTAACACTTTACAATACACATTACTCACACACAAGACAACACTATTAATACTTTCATGTATCAATTAACTGCACTGTCGTTTTGCTGCTGTGTCCGGAGTTCTGTTGCGTAGGGCGCATACGGACTCAGAGGGGAGACAGAGTGAGAGAAGCGAAGTAGCCTATGCGGTAGTAGGCTACCGGCGCAGTACTGTTGCCTGCAACCTTTTAGTTATTCCAAGTATAGATTCATTCTTATAATAAGTGACTACTATTTATGTTCCTTCCATGTGTATTATTAGGTATCTACTGGATCATGAACATCTTGTATGCTACATGCTAGTGCATGTTAGTAGGGGACAGTTATTCTAGTGCACGCGCTTTCAAGTAGGCGTGTACATTTGTCATTTAGCATTTCACTGTCATACCTTTAGCCTGCTTCTATTCTACATTATTAGAGGCTTAATATTAACGTAGTTTCTTGAGTATTGCATTTCTTTAGTAATAACGTAACCTATAAATGTCTGAGGGAGTTTAGCCTCATAGCCTACCCCTGTTGTACACTTTCGCCGAGTTAAGGTACCTCGTTACCATAGACGATAACTCTGTAGGGCGTTGGTGCTTTTGTTGTCTGGAGCATATAGTATTTGGGACTGGAATCGAGCGTGTCGTTGTCACATAAGCCATTTCTGTCCTACGATCAAGAATCCCGAATATGTATTGCCGATCCAGCCGTAACACAGTCTACTGCACCAAATCACCACCCATAACGAGGGGCGTCGCGCTCCTTGGTGCCGCTAGAAGAGTGGCGAACACATCATAAGGTATCATAAGGAAAGGTATTTATGTCTAGGCGCAGTTTAAATAAATCAACGTTGCTGCAGTCTATAACGTCTCAGGGAAGCCCATTCCACAAGTTGACAACTCGATTGAAGAAGAATTTCTTTGATTCGTGTGAGTTAAAAGATTTACCAGTAATTTTGCAACCGTTTCCCCGCATGTAATTAGATTGGTCGATAGTGAAGTACTTTCTACAGTTCATATTGTCGATGCCTTTGATGATTTTGAACACTTAAATTAAGTCGCCTCTTAATCTGCGCTGGGTTAAAGGAAATAGATTTAATTCTCTAAGACGCTCCTCGTATGGTTTGTTCTTTAGGCGAGGTATCATTTTGGTAACTCTACGTTGAACTCGTTCAAGCTTGTCTATATATTTTTGGTAATAAGGGCACCAGGATTGAACGTAGTATTCCAGAAGAGTGCGGACTAAGGAATTGTAAAGGGTTAGGATAACGTCTTTGGATTTATGCTCAATGAACTACCTATAAAGCCAATTATATGGTTTGCCTTCTTAACAACTATTGAACATTGTTGACTCGGTTTTAGGTTACTCGATATCGTTACTCAGAGATCGGTTTCTCTGTTTATATTCTTAAGCTGAGTGCCATTCATCGAATAGTGTGCTTTCTCATTTTGGTATCCGATATGTAGTACTGTACATTTATCCGCGTTGAAACTCATTTGCCAAATTTGGGCCCAACATGACAACTTATCTAGATTGTGTTGCATATCGTCAACTTGTTCTTTTGAGAATACGCTATTTGCAATTTTTGTATCGTCAGCAAATTTTGAGATTGTACAGGTGAGACCCTCATCTATGTCGTTGATGTAAATTAAAAAGATAATTGGTGTGGGGGGGGGGGGGATTACTGCGATGGAACAGGAAACTGACGTTGCAGGGGTGTCTGTGTGTTGCAAGGGTGTAGATCTGTGTTGCAGAGGTTTATGTCTGTTGTAGGGGGTGTATGTCTGTGTTGCAGGGGGGTATGTGTTTTTAGGCTGTATGTCTGTGTGTTGCAGGGGTATATGTCTGTGTTTCAAAAGTGAATGTCTTTGTTTTAAGAGTGTATGTCAGTGTGTTGCTGGGGTGTATGTCTGTATATTACAGAGGCGCATGACTTGAGTTGCAGGTGTGTCTCTGTGTTTCCAGAATATCCATGTGGTCTTGGAGTTCTGCATGACTGATTGTGCTTCCATATCCCGAATTGTTTCCTGTCCTTCCAGATTCCCCCCCAAGTTCGCGATACCCGTAATAACGAACAGCTTAGACACGCAGACATAATGTTTTGAAATTATTTATTTAACCACGCAAAAATATTGTATTCTCTTCAGTAGGCAACACTCAATGTTTCCAATGTATTATGGTTGTTTGAAAACAAATTATATGCAGTTTGTATATACAGTCCTCTTTTCACGTATTTTACTTGCATAATCTACGAAGGTTTAGGTGGTTTTATTTTCAATAATGTGTGTCTGTTTCTAAAATCTTTATCAATTAAGATGTTTCCAAAGGGCAAACGCCATCACTTATTGCACGTAAATCCCACTCCCACCCTCATACACACAAGCGAATACATTAATCTGATTGACAAATGTCGTTTAATATTGATATAGAGGCTTAACTTTTATAAGTTAATATACTTTACCTTATGTTATAACTGATCCAAGACCTCATACACCCTTAGTTAAATGTTAATATAATATAATATGCTATTATAACTAAACCTAGTAGTATGACTTACCTAAGTTAAGCGTTACTATATCTTACTTGATATTACAGTCAATTTAGAATTTAATATGTTCAGGAGTTCAGTTTTACAAGTAGGTATAGCTTACGTGTTTTCAGTTTATATATATCAAGTGTTATGATTTGTGGTAAGATACTGATGGAAATGATACTGATGATAGTGATTGGGTTGCAGTGGTAGTCTCATTCATTGTAATATACTTAGTGCTGATAGTCGGTGATAGTAGAAATGGTCAAATTCAAAGGTTTGAGTAGGGTTCCTAGGTTTTTTTTTCTCTTCTGCGAATATATTGCCCATCTAATATGCAACATCTTAAATGGTCTTGTTCTAAAGTAATAACGCAAACAGAAGGAACAGCTGTGGTTAGTCATGATGGCCAAGTTTCAAGTAACAGATATAAACAAAATTCCTCACGGGTATATATCTACAAACGTGTATTAAGGGGGGGTCACCGACTTCTTTTTTATCTTCCTCTCCTTTTCTCTTTCCCTAGCTTTTATTCATTCGGCCAATTCGGCCAACTGTTTTAAGACGTTTATCCCCATCCAGGTGTCGATTCCTTCCTGGCGAGCGATAACGAGCCAGCATTGTATGGAGTAATCCGGCTTCGCCGGAGAAATTTTTCTGTCCAAAAATGTACAAATTTTGCTTGCTGTCAAAACAAAGATATATATATATATATATATATATATATATATATATATATATATATATATTGTTACGGCTGGATCGGCAATACATATTCGGGATTCTTGATCGTAGGACAGAAATGGCTTATGTGACAACGACACGCTCGATTCCAGTCCCAAATACTATATGCTCCAGACAACAAAAGCACCAACGCCCTACAGAGTTATCGTCTATGGTAACGAGGTACCTTAACTCGGCGAAAGTGTACAACAGGGGTAGGCTATGAGGCTAAACTCCCTCAGACATTTATAGGTTACGTTATTACTAAAGAAATGCAATACTCAAGAAACTACGTTAATATTAAGCCTCTAATAATGTAGAATAGAAGCAGGCTAAAGGTATGACAGTGAAATGCTAAATGACAAATGTACACGCCTACTTGAAAGCGCGTGCACTAGAATAACTGTCCCCTACTAACATGCACTAGCATGTAGCATACAAGATGTTCATGATCCAGTAGATACCTAATAATACACATGGAAGGAACATAAACAGTAGTCACTTATTGTAATAATGAATCTATACTTGGAATAACTAAAAGGTTGCAGGCAACAGTACTGCGCCGGTAGCCTACTACCGCATAGGCTACTTCGCTTCTCTCACTCTGTCTCCCCTCTGAGTCCGTATGCGCCCTATGCAACGGAACTCCGGACACAGCAGCAAAACGACAGTGCAGTTAATTGATACATGAAAGTATTAATAGTGTTGTCTTGTGTGTGAGTAATGTGTATTGTAAAGTGTTACATACATAAACTTAAAGAGAGCTGCAATGCATAGTAAAATAAAGATATCACCCACTCATCATCCCCATGTGTTCTAGCTAGCAGGCCAAGTCACAGGAACAACGAGTCCCAGCACCGAAAGCGAGAACCCAGGAAAAGACTGCAGAGAACACAAGGACAGATAAATTACGTTACTCTACTATACCGGCACTACGAGCGAGCTGTAGTCTCTGGTACTGCACTCGCTCCTGGCTCGGTAGGCAAATCAAGGCTAAGTCCTCGCCCCTCTACAGACAACTCCTGGGCATGGTCGGGCTCTTACACATGGCACTAGTCTAGTCACAAATTGGATGATGAGCTGGGCATATAACTCGTGAACATGTAGAACGTTCACCAACTATCCTCATCAAGAAGATCGCTGTTCACATTAACCCCTTAAATCTAATACATGTAAATATATGCTTGTCCTAAGAGTAATACGAGAGGTGAGTGCTGAAACTCCTTTAGGACCTCAAGGGAAGGGTATGCATTTAAATAGAGAGAAGAATGAAATGAGAGTAATGTCGTCAGAGAGAAAGAGTGCAACCGTGAGAAATTGGGAGAGAGGGCAAGGGATGTTAGAATCTCAAAGGTTCTAGGCAACCTGGTCATAGAGCACACAGCGAGCCTCCAGGCAATGTGCTGTACGACAACATGGGCAGCCAGGCAGCATATGCAGGCGGCAATGTACTACCAACCCTGTCGCACCTAGCTATAAGCGCAGGGCTGCCAACCGGTCCATACGTCTGGCAACCACACACCCCCCCCCCCCCCCCCCCCCCCCCCCCCCGGCAGCGTGGCGCTCTGAAGACTAACTCACTCTCTCTCTCTAAACTCCCATTGTCTTATCTATCAACTTCTCTATTGATACTACATATTAAATGGAAGGTCTCGACATGGCTTAAAACAAAACCCACCACTGGTTAGCACATGACGAGACCTTTGCAGAGATACAAAGAACATAGTTATACGTTGTCACACTCAATATAAGCAGCCAGCACGGTACAACGCGGTACACGCACCGTGACGGTACAGTGGAGTACCAAGGAGTACAATCAGGTTGCGTTGCTACGCACTGGGTGCGTCACAATATATATATATATATATATATATATATATGCTGGATCGTTACCGCTCGCCAGGAAAATATTGACACCTGGATGGGGATAAACGTCTTAAAACAGTAGGCTGAATGGGGCCGAATAGATACAAGCCAAAGAGAGGGAGAGAAAGAGAAAAAAAAGGCGAGGTGGGCTCCCTTAACCGTTTAATTATACGATGATGCATCGCTTATTTTTTATTCTGGCTTTCATTAGCCGACCTTCTTCAGTTTAGGAAAGGACTGTTCGCGAGTCATAAAGGTGAATGTCATAGAAATTACCCCTTTGATTCCCAGAAGGCTTTCCAAATTTGAGTCAAATCTGCTAATAGCCAAAAATATCGAATATAGTTGAACCAAAAAAAAAAAAAAAACGCCATAGTACATACAGGGTTAATAACACTTGCATGATCAAATAGCATTCCTGAACGTAAGCAGAAACGTAAACCGAAATGTTGGGTGAAAATGATAGTCATGTATTTAAGCATAATAGATTACTGTGCATCTGTTTTGTGACAATAAACTCTCTTGAATTGGAATTGATTACAAAGTATACATAATTATGTATAGTTCGGATCTGTTGCAGTTTATTGAGGGTAATAATTGTAAATGACTGGTGATAAATTCACTAGACCAGATATGCAGTCTTACCATAACTGATATTAAGGTCACATCAATTTGATATTTTACATGATATAGAAGATAAATACAATGCCACGCAGACATACAAGTTTTCCATGAGTTAAATGGTAAATAGAATGACTCAGACCTACAGGCAAACTTCTAGCCTCGAGGACGTATGCTGGTCTCACGCTCAGATGAACCCACAATCTGATGTTATTCTTCGCTGCCAGCCAGCAAGCAACCAGTAGGAATATTCCGTGGGGAATGTTGGTATAATATATAATACATTTTAAATGATAATCGTGCTCGAACAGACCCACTCACGGACGTAAATAACAATGGTTTGATTGTGATAATATATGTCGCAGTGCTTGAAGAAAATAAGAAGACACATAAGAAAACGGGAGTCTGCAGAAAGCCGATTGGCACACATAAGGCAGATCCCCTTCTCACAAAACCCATCACTTCCATCTGCCTAGCTAATTTGATCTTGGAGCTCTCTATCCTTCTTGATCCTACTCTAGCGATCGGTACCCTATTCCATATATCTAAAACTTTATTACCAAACCAGTGCTTGCCTATATCTTTTCTGAAACGGAATTTATCTAATGTGTAGCCACAATCACTGAGCTTTAGTATATCTTGCATGTCCCCTTTCTTAATCCCACTTACCCACTTGAACGCCTCTATCATATCCCCTGTAATTCTACGCCTCTCTAACGAATGCAAGCCTAATTTATTCAACCTTTCTTCATATGGAAAACTTCTAACATTATGGTTAATTTTTGTCATTCCTCTTTGCACTGCGTCCAAGGAAATTATGTCCATTTTGTTATAAGAATACCAAAACTGAAAAGCATAATCCATATGTGGCCTCATTAATTCTAGGTAAAGTTTCAAGAATACGTCAGCCGTTTTGTTACTCACGCTTCTATCCAAGAACTCTGCCTTATTTCGAACACTGTTACATTTGTTTCTTGGTTTCAGATCACTGCTGACGAGGACTCTCAAATCTGTTTCACTATATGAGTTACTTATATATATATATGTCGTCTAATTTATGTCCTGCATATTCTATTGACTTACCAAATTATATTACACAGCATTCATCTACATCAAACTTTATCTGCCAATGTACTGACTATTCGAGTAATGTATCTAATTCCCTTTGGAGAGCCTCAATATCATTATCCGGATGATTAACTCTTCCTATAGTAGTGCCATCCACAAATTTACTGATTTTGCTAGTTATTCCACATTAAGGTCGTCAATATAAATGATGAAGATCAGAGAGCCTAAAACAGATCCATGTGGGCCTCCACTCTTAACTACACCCAAGTCTGATTGTATACAATTTATGCCAACTCTTTGCTTCCTATCAATTTACCATGACCTAAATCATCTAAGTCCCCCTCCCCCCTCCCCCCTCCCCCCTCCCCCCTCCCCCCTCCGCCATTCCATGAACTTCTACTTGTATCAGCATTATTCATAGGGGACTTTATCGAATGACTTATGGAAATCTAAATACATTGTATCATATTCCTTGTCATTGTCCACTGCTTCGTATACTTGGGAATAGAAGGCCAGTACATTAGTGGATCAGGATTGACCCTTTTGAATTCATGCTTGAGCGTCTTTTAAAAGTTGGATACTTTCTAAATGCTCTCTGAATTTGTGTGCAATAAATTATTCTAATAATTTGCTTATTACTGTTGTCAAACTAATTGGACGATAATTTGAATCAATAAATGTGTCACTTTTAAAAAAAATATTGGTACAATATTTGCAAGTCTCCACTCATCAGGGACTAGACCCAAATTAAGCAAATCATTAATGCTGTTAAAGAGTAACTAACATCTTATTTACATACTTTTAATACTTTAAGACACATGAAGTCGGTCTAGGTGATGTTTGTGGTTTTAGCTTTTCTAGCTGCTCAAATACATAGTTTCATCTTATCTTTACTTTACTTAAAATATTATCTATGCTTCCATTACACATCAGACGGACCTCCGGTATCTATGAGAATTCCTGACTCTGTATTATTAGGACATATTTTGTTCCTTACTTGTGTTATATATAACTGGAAGAACTCCTTCGGATTGCCTTACTATTCCCTAGCGATTTTGATTTCGTAATTATGCTTAGCATTCCTAATATCAGCTTTAGCTTTTCTATTAAGATTTGCATAATAATTATTATGTTCTCTCCACCAACCAACTTTACTCCTAAACTCGATTAATGAAATTAACAAACACATGTGGCAGTCCGGGGATTCGAACCTAGGATGCTCACACCGAAAATCAACACACTTATGCATTGCACCATTTGTGTTTAAATGTTGTTGACTTCTCTTTATTTTCCTGTAAACCTACCTTATGTGTGCCGTTACTCTTCATCCATCTTGTGTCCCTATTTTTTTATCTCGAGCGCTTTTTAAGTGTATATTCACCTTGGACATTACTAATCATTTTGTTAATTTTAGGTGAGTTGACAATAATATGCTGTGCTACTCATTTGTGCCTAAATCTTAAAATTTGACTACCTGCTATCCTCAATCCACCATTTGGCTACCTGCTATCCTCAATCCACCATTTGGCCTTTCATTATTCAGGGACTCTACATGCGTATCTCCAAACACACCTGTCATGTATGTTTGTATATTTATTTTGATAGTGAAAGATACCTTGAATGTAAAAGCGATAATAGGGTTGGGTGGTGGCTAATAACGACCGTGTTTGATGGAGGAGCAATAATGGTTTGGTGGTTTTCACAAGTACGCCAAGGTAGCCTTGTCTGTTTCCTAGTCATTCAGGTGTGACTCTAACCTCATGACTCAGGGAAAGTGGCTTAATTCTCCACTTTTGGTAATGCACAATATTAACGAAAATTAGGGGACGCTGTGAAACAAGCTGTGGCAAAATATCATACTGATCCAACTGTTTGTTAATTAAGTTGTTCCCGAAAAACGATGCCACACGGCCTCTGAAACCCATAGTAGTTATTAAGTTTTGTGAAATAAATATGTTATTGAAATTAATGTTAATTGCCATCGTAACATTTATTTATTTCATAGTTAATAAGTTTTCATAGACTTAACATCATTTTTAGCTTGACTTAACCCTTTAAAATATGTCATTCGATTATTACCTTGCATATTTTCTGTTCATGCTTCATTTTCAGTGTTACATTTATCTTTCGAGATCTGTGCAACTAAATTGAACGTTCTTAATATTGTGTTCATTTCTATGATTAAATAGCTGTATAATAATATTTCATGTGATTGCAAGCAATTATTTGTTAAAGTATATTTTAGCTTTAATTATTTGCATTGCATCAATAACCTTGTATATTTAAATGTTGTTCACTTACAAATCTGTTAGAAAGGTTTTATTGTCATATATATATATATAATATGTCATATATTCTTATACGTCCTGATATTCCTGTTGTTTGTTTTGCTCTATTTAATTATCAAACCCAGTTTTGTAAATGTACATGCTAGTTTTCTTGAACCAGGTTTTTTGCTTCACTTCATAAATAGGTGGAGACCAATATAACCTAACCTAACCTAACCTAAGTTAGGTTAGTAACCAGTCATTTCACAGATTGATTGAAATACCTAGTTTCACAGTCTGACTGTAATATATATATATATATATATATATATATATATATATATATATATATATATATATATATATATATATATATAATTATATACACACACAAACTCCTCCTCCGCCCCCCCCCCCCCCCACACACATACACACTTTATGCCCTCTAATTATCCCGCGGCCAGAACATATCACCACAAACTTCTCTCTTATTTTAGCACCGAAGTTAGCCTCCCACTGTGGCGGAAAAAAGTTAGCAGTGACTGTCTGTATTTAGGCTAGATTTTGGTTTACCCAGTCTAAATTTACATTTTGAATAATCTGTATTAGAATTAGATTTTGTTTTATTCAGTCTAGATTTACATGTTGAACCATCTGTATTGAGGCTAGATGTTGGTATGTTCCAGTCTAGATTTATATATTGAACCAGTCTAATATACAGAGTGTTCGTAAAGTCCCTGAATGATTACAAATGGTTATTAAATCCAAACCATTAGAGATTAAATGTTGCGGTTTGTGGATTATATGGAACACCCAGTAGAGTTTAAAAAAATATATATATACAATTACACACTTCCAAACATCACAATCCTTCGCGAACGGATAACGGAATGTATACGTAACGTCACCGATGATAATTATGCTGAGGGTCACATGGCAAGAAGTCAATCGTCGGTTAGATGCATTGAGGGCCATACACAGATACCACATTGAAGTGTTACGAAACTCTATTGTGTAATTGTTTATTGTTTTCTAAAACTATGTATAAATCATATAATGCACAAAACCACATTACTTTATTGTTAATGGTTTGGGTATGATAACTATTCAAAATCACTCGAGGACTTTACGAATACCCTGTTCAACATTACACAAATAGGTAAATATGGTTACATTTGGAAGACCAATAAACAAAACCCTTCCGCCTATTTGTCAGTTTTTAGATAAAATTAAAATTTACTCATAACCCAAACAAAAATAATAGCATGCCGTATCCATAACTTACATATATTGTTTCTGTGGTAAATGCTTAATATGCCTCCAGAAATTTTACTACGAAACACCCAAGAGAATACGAACCCAAGAAAATGCACATAAAACGGTATTCTCCATCTCTGCACTTACGATAAACCTATGGGAAGTAACCTCTGCCCTCTGTCTTCCTATTCACACACACACACACATACACAAACAAACACACCTTTACATGCACACTCACACACACTTATCTTTCACAGCAGAGAGAGAGAGAGAGAACGAGAGAGAGTGAGAGAGAGAGAGAGAGAGAGAGAGAGGAAGGGGAGGGGGGTCGGAAGTTTATACCTCCTTCGATCAGCTTGTAGATTAAGGCAAATGAGTTTAGTCATAAAAGGTAAACAATCCTATTTCCCCTCCTCGCCTCACCTTTCCTCCCCCTCTTCTTCCCTGCTCGTTCCCCTCCTCCTTTCTCTTCTCCCCTTCTAACCGCGCCTCGCCCAACCTTTCCTCTACTTTTCTCACCTGCCCTCTCCTCTCTTCCTTTCTGTTTATCTTCCCACCTCGCTTCACCTTACTTCATCTTTCCTCTCCTCTTCTCATCTGCCCTTTTCTTCTCTTCCCCTCTCTTCACCTTACCTTACGTAATTTCTACTGCCTTCTCCCCGCATCCCGTTTGTTTCTCTTCCCCTCTTTTCTCCCTTCATCACCTCGCCTAATTTTTCCTTATTTATCCCCTGCCTCTTTCCCTCATCGTTTCTCTTCTCTGTTATGTTCTCCTCTCCTCAGCTCACCTTATCTTCTATCCCTTCTAGTTTACAGTCCTTTCCTTTCCTCTCTTCTTTTCTTGTCCCCTCTCTTCATCCATCATCACCTTGACTTACTTAACCTTTTCTCTTTGAATGTATTCAATCCCTCTCGCCTTCCCTCCCGTCCTCCGCCCGTCTATTCTGTTCTTATGTTTTCTCTTCCTCACTCTTCTTCCCTTCTCTCTCACCCCTCTCTACTCCTCTCCTTCTTCCTGCTCTTATCTTTTCATTTCTTGTATATCCTATATCCTTTAACTTTGTTATATAATGTGTCTTTCCCACTCCTCTCCTCTATTAACCTTATTCTTTGCTGTCCTTTTATCTACCTAGTATCTAGTAGCTTAACAGTGTAGATATCCAAACTGCCCCGTGAAGACCAATAGGTCTGCAGCAGTTTGTAAGTCCTTTGTATTCATGTATATCTATGTACCGCATCTAATCACCTTATTTCTCCCTCCTTCATCTTTGCATATCTTATTTACTCTTCGCTCTTGTATGTTTACTATAATTATGTTCTCAACATGCTCCGCTTTTCCTTTCCTTTCCTTTATTCTCTCCCTGCTATTCTTTAAATTTCCTTTACTCCCACTATTTTCTTCCGTTGGAAAGGAAACGTTGAATTAGAGGGAGATATTTATACACATTGATAAGATCTAAGGACTATTCTCGTTGACCACCCTGTCACCCTCTTTGTCACGTTAAGCCTATGTTAAACGCTGCCTCTGACCCAAGTTCCTTCTGAGTTATACGATACCCATCTCTCCCCCTTGATGTCTATCCCCTCACATCGTTCTTGTTCAAACAAATCTTCAGATAAGGTATAACAACTCTAACCCTACTTTATGGAAGGTACTTAATCAGATGCAAAATATATTAAGGTATAATATCGTAATTCAGGAAAAGCAGTTTTATAATATTGTTGGTACAAAATCAAGTTATGTATAACTATAATAACTTGGTTTATGGTCGGGAAGATTTTGCCTTAGCTATAGCGCCGGGTAATGTAAAATAACTAACCTCTTAAGGCTTAGGTATTTAATAAATATAAAATCAGATAATTTATAATAACTTGCTTTTAGCTAAGGCTTTATATATGTTGCAATATCAAGCCAAT